>CAWUHX010000210.1:0-304992 GCA_963922205.1 Romanomermis culicivorax | reverse complement strand
AAGCAGTGGTATCAACGCAGAGTACTAGGATACCGAAAGTAAAAAAAATTGGAAACATGTTCAAAACAAAAATATTGCCACTGATTCCATGATTACCTTGTTGTGCCAAGGTCACTAACCTATACACTTCTCTCCTGGCATCCTTGTTCTTTTTCAAGGAGGCCCAATCCATCAACAACTGGTGTAATGAATACACAAGGTATATGTATGCCATTTCCAAAGTCCAATTGATCTGTGGGTTGTATTTGCAGTTAGTCATTATGCACCCACACATGAATTTGTACATTTGTTCCATCCTCACTGATAAATGTGACATTGTTTTCATGGTATTTGTCCTACAAGGAGTAGGGTGCTTTCGACAAAAGGCCACCAAAAGACGAAAAACATCAAGGTGAATGTGCAGATGAACGAGTATGGAATGGGGACCCAAGACTAAAAATTCACAAAAATGTAAATCTGTGTGTGGTAAACATATGCCACAAAATTGCCTAAAGTTGATGTGAATCATGTAGTTGCAATGGAAGCTTCAAGAAGCATTTTTGTGTTTCTGTAAAATGTAAACTTACAAATGTTTCTGTTGACATAACCAGATCCAATCATTAACTCACTGCAAGTTGTCCAAGAATTGAAGTTTTTCGCAAACAAATTTTTGTTGGAGTTTGCTCTGAAAAAATTTGGAAAAAAATATTTGCCCCAACCAGCAACATAAGTTGTCAGATGGGTAATGTAAATGTCACATTTTTCTTCGAAGAATACTGGAAAGCAAACAATCTGAAATTTGGTGATAAGATGTTTGCGAATGCATGATGGCATAGTCAGAGGCCATAATTTCTAAACACTCATTAATAACATTTATAATAATTGATTAATGTTTATAAAATTTCTCACTTTGCACTACCAATTGTTGTTCTTGAGATTCAACAGCTCCAATGCACTGCTACAACCTCTCGTGAGGTGATTGATTGTAGAGGCCATTGGCATTCAACATGCACCTGTTGTAAATACACATACAATGTAAAAAGTAACTATGAACGCACAGTACAAAATTTGAAGCAGAAATATACCATTTGAGTAGGATGTGCCATCTTGCTCAGTCTGAATTATTAGACAGTTCTTTGCTTACAAAGGTTCAGCCCTTTTCAAAAGACGGGAACATGGTGGTATTTCTGATGATAAGTAAAAGGCATCGAGCCCTGCTGTTGGCAACATTCAACGGCTTATAGTTTTCGACAAATCTGATTGAAAAATAGGGATTTGATCATATGATATTGTAATTACAATATGAATTCTTGGCCCTAAAACAAAGTAACATTATTCACAGTGTGTACATACACCTAATATTTTCTCTTCATTCATACTTGAAAACCATCCCTGGTGCCAATTAGAACTTTTTTCAATTGATTTTCCAGTTCGTTAGCGAAGAGGAATCTGTTTTCTAGATAACTCCCCATGTTTATGGCTTCACATCTAGCATGGTTTTCTGCAGCAATTTGAACTGAGGGCTGTACAAAGTGATGATGATGATATCTTGATTTTTGAACTTTTGCATGCCAATCAGGCTGGCTGGTCAATTTGACTATGGGGCATGCTTCCTGAACATTTTGCAGTGAAGGAGAATGATCCTCTACCCATTGTAGACTGGTAACATTGACCCAGCTTACCAGAAAATGTCTTATCATTGTTGGATAGGGTCTTCAGTAACAGGAGTAATCTGTCTTCTACAAAAAATGGAAAATAAATATAAACTTATTCCCATTAGTATTAAACATCACTTTTTTCAATGCAGTTTCATACAGACTTTGAGTACACTAAGCGGCTGACCAAGCTTCTAAAGCTAGATGCATGCGATATTGTTCATCCAGCATTGCATACGGCAGATTCATATTGTAAAGGCATTCAGAAAGTGTTTGACTGTAGCCCAAATTATTGGCTTCTTGGGGTATGATGCAAGGGCCCAACTGGCAAAAATCACCCAATTGAGTAACGTTAACAGATGTTTTGTATTTGTTAAGTTTATATTTATATTTAAATACTGAAAAAATTAAATTTACTTGGCCACTTATGTGAAGACAGAAGAATGGTATGAGCATTGCTGTTTCATCATCTTGGGTAGCTTCATCAACCACCACTAGTTTAAACAATGTTCCCATGAGTCCTGCGTCGGCAGCTCCATTGCACATCAAAAAATCTATATAAAATTTCAGGCATAATAGCATTTTTCTGTATTTGTACAAGTCAGAATCAGCCTTTTTTCCTCGTCCTTTGTCAGAGGCCTTTCAGGACCTAGCCCTACTTCATTTGTATTCTCTGTGACCATTGTAGCTTGCTGAAACAATAATAATCAAAAAATTTTAAAATTTAAAGAAAATTCCCAAAATGTTAAAAAATGTTAAAAATCTAATTTTTTTTTAAAATCATGATAGGCCAGGTCCTACAACCATAAAAATACCAAAAACAATGTTCTAACCGCATTTTCGGTTTTTCCAGGGCCTCAAATGTCATGTCCACCTTTTTTATCCGTGGATTAGGGTTGTGGAACCCTAATCCGCAGATATAAATGGCCAAAGTCACTTAAACTCAAGTCCTGAACTCAATATCGAATTTTGGAGCACAGGACTGCTATCCTAGCATCTCAGTGATAGTTCTAATCTATGATTTAAAAAATTTTGAAAGTTTAAAAAACTTTTGGATGCTTTGTGCTGGAGTAAGAATTAAATAAAATTAGATGATTTGAATCGGAAGCACAGAAATGTTAATAGCCTATAAATTCATGAGGAATCTATCATTAACATGTTTTATCCACTCCTGTAGAACACCAATATATTTTTCATCAGCTCATTTTGACTAATATAACCAGAATTTTCTCAATTTTTTTCCCTCATTTTTGCAGGTTTCTGACTCCAAATAGAACAAAAATGCTTGGGTATGCTCCTAAAAGGCATAAAAAAGCATCCATATCCACATTATAATGTTTTTAAAAATGTGGAAAACTTTTGGAAAAGGAGGAAAAAATTTTGGGTCTGGTTCTCACATGGAAAAAATCTTTGAGAAAAAAAATGGGGGAAGAAAGGCTACCTACTCCTAGAATTTCTCCAATGTTCGAGTGATAAATATTTTGTTCAGCAAATTGTGCACAAAGCTAATGATAATTGTGCATGCAATATACAAGTGAAGCAAAATATACAAGCGAAGTGTGTATAGAAATTAGAAATATACAAGCCAAGCGCATATATAAATTTGTTCGAAATTCAAAAATACAGTAACCACTTTCTATATTTACTATTGAGTAACAATACGACCCTTGCTTACACTTATATGTAATAGTTAGTATTATACTAATCTGTGAAAACCTAATGTAGAAAATTGAACAAAGTTCCAAACCACTTGTTCAGTAATTGGGGTGTTCTTTACAGTCGTGTTTGTCTCACTATCACACCCAGAACCACTATAATCAAATTTTTACCATATCGACATACAATATTGTCACATTTATAAGCAAGTTTTTGTATAGATTGAGAATTGATAATAATTATTATCAGTCCATTTACAATGCAAAACTGTTCAAACACTATCAGGCATCTATCAAACCTTGATTTGACACTGCAAGGTGGCTGTTGAAGAAGAAACAAAACGAAACTGGGACTATGTACTTTCATCAGCTGTCAGGGATGCCCCTGCGAGTGGTAAATGAAAGTTCGTTCCAAATAAGCAAACCCATTCACAATTTGTTGATTCACCGATGATTCATACAAATGGATACCTCATACCTGGATCAGTTCCCAAATAGATGGGATCTTTTCTTGCTTTGCTCCCTCAACCATTTTCAATTAGAGGCTGTCTGAATATCAGAAAAAAAACTACATTTCAATTATTCAGGTAATATTATACAAAAATTTTATTTTTTTGATTATTGTACTGCAGAAAAATACTTGGTATATGTCTAATTAAGTAAAATAAAGTATTATTTTCAATTATCAGAGTCTACCAGGAACAGGGAAAATGTCCACTGCTACATCAGTTATCTGACAAGCTCTTGCTGTTGACAGTAGCAAAATCCTCATCATGGCCCTCCAAACACTGCTATTGACAACTTCATTCGGTCATTGTTCAAGAGCATTCAGGATGAGCAGGATGAACAACAACAAATTCATCAAAACATTGTCTGTTTGACAAGCCCCGCAAAGTACTACTCCACCAGAAACTGACTCAGCCATTCACCTTGTGAACCCTAGCCCTGCGAAAAGATAATTTGGGAAATGGATAGCTCTGGTGACTTTTGTTACTTTCATATATGATAATATAATGAATGAAAAACCGTAGAAAATTTAAATTTATAAAATTTTTTCAAAATTTTTAGATTTATAAAATTTTTACTTTTGGACCATCACTGACATGCTAGGATAGCGGTCCTGTGCTCCAAAAGTTGATATTAAGTTCAGGACCTGACTTTGAGTATTTTCCACCTTTATGTCTGCTGATTAGGGTTTCGCAACCTTAATAGGTGGATAAAAAGGGGGGATATGACATTTGAGGCCTTGGAAAGATTGAAAATGCAGTTATAACACTGTTTTTAATATTTCTATGGTTGTAGAACCTGGTCTATCATAATTTTTAAAATTTAAATTTTTAAAATATTTCCAAAATTTAAAATATTTCCAAAATTTTAAAATTTTTTTAAATTTCAGATTATGACCATCACTGAGATGCTAGGATAGCAGTCCTGTGCTACAAAAGTCAATATTGAGTTCAGGACTTGAATTTAAGTGATTTTGGCCATTTATATCTTCTGGTTAGGGTTTTGCAACCCTAATCTGCAGAGAAAAAAGGGGTGGATATGACATTTGAGGCCTTTGAACAATTGAAAATGCAGTTGGAACACTGTTTTTGGTATTTTTATGGTTGTAGGACCTTGCTTATCATAATTTTTGAAAAACTTAAATTTTCAAAATTTCCAATTTTTTTTTAAATCAAAAATTCGACCCAACACTGATACACCATTGTATTACTTATATGATGGTATGGACCTAAAATTGGTAGAGGTCAACCGGAATAATGTTGACAAATCTGCAAGTATGTGTTATTGGCGTTTTATTTTGTCATGTAAATTTTATCATGATCTTCTGTATTTTTTTTGCTCAAATATGTGACTGAATTTATACTTTTAGTGTGATTAATAGTTTAATTTTATGTGATTTTCATTTTTTTACATGTGTTAAAACGTTGTATTTTTGTAAGCACTGTAAATATTTATTTTATTGTGATTTTTCTCAGATTGTTGTACATTTCTGTTTTTATATTATCATTGTATATTTATTTTTTTTCTTATTCTTGCACATATTTAATTTTCCATTTGTTGTAGTATATTTGTTTATTTTGTTATTGTTGTACATATTTAATTTTCTGTTTGTTGTATATATTTGTTTATTTTGTTATTGTTGTACATACTTGTTTTTTGTCCTTATGTAAATAGAATGTATATTAGAAATACACTATAAACATTTGAGCTTTTTATGAGAAAAACTTTTCAAGTGTACAAAATGCATGCAAACCCGTACATTTGATGTTTTGGATCAATTGATACATTTACATACATCAAACACTTATTATGGTAGGATTTTACTGCACATGTACTCATATGATTGTATACATCATGCAATCAAAAATTTCATATCTAGGCCACAAAATTTCAGATCAAGGAACTAAAACCTGACGAAAATAAAGTTAAAGATGTTCAGAGCGTTCCCTCTCCATCAAATGTGGATCAATTACATAGTTTCCTAGGACTTGCAAACTATTATTGCAGATTCATACAAGATTTCCCAAAGATCGCTAATCGACTTCATCAACGACTGAAACTTAATCAAAAATTTAATTGGGATACAAAATGTGAACAATTATTTCAAGAACTCAAAGAACTTTTAACAACTTCACCCTTACTGATTCATCCTGGTTTTTCAGAAACCTGTCGTTCTTTATACTGATAAAGGTGAACAACCTAAAGCATTTGGTAGCAGAAGCTTATCCAAAGCTGAGGAAAAATTATTCACTTACTGAACAAGAAGCCCTATCCCTTGCATGGGCTAAGAAACATTTCAGGCAGTATCTATATCAACAAAGAATTACAGTTTACGCTGATCACTCTGCTCTTCAGAGTGTTTTCTCTAAACCCAACGCCTCAGGTAGAATTGCTCGTTGGGGTTTGGCTCTTCAAGATTTCCAAGAATTAACTATTAAACATCAGCCAGGCTGGAAAAATAAAAATGCTGATGTTCTTTCATATAATTTCCCTTTATGCTCAGCAATAACTGAAAACACAATTTCAGCCGACCAAAACAGAGAAAATCAAAACAGAATACGTCCACTTCAAGAAGCCGATCCTTTTTGTTCAATATATTTAAATTATATCCTACTCAATAATTTACCAACAGACTTAGGAGAAATTCAACATATTCTAAACACTAAAGAAAAATTTCTAGTGCAGAATCAATTATTGGAGACAAAACAACAGCTGAACCAAAACTCATCATAGCACCTGAATTACGGGACCCAATTCTAGAAGCTTACCATGACAATGTATATTCTTGACATTTTCGTTTTATAAGAACTTTAGCTAGAGTGTGTACGAATTATTATTGGCCTACTCTTTATGGCAATATTAAAGAGCATTGTGAAAAATGTTTTAGTTGCACTATGAGAAAATCTTCTGGCAAAAAAACCTAGAGCTTCATTAGTACCTATACCAGTTCAAGAATCCTTTGATCCCATTGCAGTTGATCTCTTAGGTCCACTACCTATGAGTGAATCAGGGAATAAATAGGTTATTGTTTTCACAGAGTACGTAACAAAATACACAACAGCTGTAGCTATCCCTAACAGCACTGAAGAAACATCTGCTCAAGCATTTCTCACAGAAATTGTACTTTGTTTTGGTGCCCCACCTAGGCTCTTATCCGATTGTGGCACAAACTTTTTGTCTTAGCTTATGCATAAAATTTGTGAGCTCTGTGGAACTAGAAAAATCCATACAACCCTCTAGCATCTACAATCTGATGGCACCGTTTGATTGGATCCCAATCTCTGACCAGCTGCTTGAGCAACCAACTACACTCCATTTGTGATGCTTAATATTTAAAATTTTTATAGCACTCCAGATTTAGAATTTTTTGTGATATTTGATTTCGAAAAATAATATGATTTGATTTGAATTAAAGATAAGTAATTTTTGTTAAGATTTTGATAATTTAAAATTAAATGGGCTGAACTAAAAATTAAATGGGCTGAATTTATTTGGAAAAAGTAAAAATTTGAAAATTGTAATTTTTTGAAAAGGTCAGAAAATGTTTTCGGTTGACACTTTATTCTAAAATTCAGAAGAATTTTTTCCAAAGTCTGAAATATGCAAAAAAATTCACAAAATTAATATGAATAATACATAAATGTGATAAACATTACAAGATTTTACAAAATAAATTTGAAATAAGTACTTATGCACATGAGAAATAAACAAAACAAAAAAAAAAAATCTCCACAAAATTGCAAATAGATTTGCCTTGAGCAAAATTTCACAATGTAACTGCAAGCGCCATATTGCAATTTGACATATTTTCTTCGCATGGCCTGTCCTGATTGGCTCATGCTATTTGCGACAAGACCCTAGTGGTCTCATAACAAAAAAGTTTCAACCTGCTGATTGAAACAATTTGGGGATTTAGTGGGTTGTCCCAATGGATAATGGTGACAACATTCTCCACCATTTGTGAAATGTCAGAGACTATGAACAGACAGGACCATAGAAGTCCTAATTTTTTCTGCTTATCAACTTTTAGCAGAACCCAGTCCTTTTCTTTGAACTTTTGTTTTTTGGACTTTTTATCAAAGTATTTCTTCGATTTTTCTGCAGCACTGGATATTTTTTGCAAAATCCTCGTAAAGGTTGACTAAATGATTTGTTAACACAAAATTGTATGTCTCTGCATTTACATCTGGCATTAAAGTATTGTATGCTCTCAACAAGTTTAACTCAAAGGTTGCCTCGTGACCATGAAAATGGGGATTGCCCTGTCGCTGCATGTGGCGTAGCATTGTAGGCAAAGACCACAGCTCTCAAATATTGTGGCCAATAGTCCTTTTCTTCAATCGCCACTTTTCTGAGCTGCTTTATAAGTGTCTGATTGAACCTTTCAACCATACCATTTCCTTGAGGTTGGTAAGCTGTTGTATAAATTTTCTGGCACTCCAATAACTTGCAGATTTCTTTCATTAGATCTGAGGTAAAACAACCTCCTCTATCACTGAGTAATCCCCCCGGGGTCCTGTGTCTGAATACAATAGCTTGTAGAAAGGTGTCTACAACTGTGCTAGCTGACTGGTCAGGGATCAGTTCAGCTTCAACCCATTTTCTAGAATGGTCCTGAAAAACTATGTCATAAGGTCTCTTCTCACTTAGTGGATAAATACCCACGATATCCTGTGATACCATGTCAAATGGACCTTCTGGAATTATTGGTATCAGTGGTGGAGTTTCCACATTTCCCCAGTTAGCCATCTGGCACACTGGACAAAGCTTTATCCAGTGCCTGACATACTTTTCAATTCCAGGCCACCACAACTGTTTTTTAATCAATGCAAGAGTTCTTTTGAACCCCTGATGAGTCATCATAATGGCACTGTGGTACTGGTGCGAAGTATCATCTTTTAGATATGATGGGACAAGCACTTGATCATCAGCTCCCTGTCTGGCTTCATGGTATAACACTTCATTCTGGATATAAAATCCACTGTGATACTTGTAGTCCCAATTTGGACCCAATCTGTCAAAATAAGGTTTTAACACCTCATCCTTTCTCTGCAAGAGGGCCATGAGATCATTTCTAAATAACCCTTTTGGCAACTCAGTTTCTTTTAGGTCTGCTAAACTAAATTCCAGTTCCTTTTCTGGATACAACCAGGTTACTCTTTTTTGCTTACCTTTTCCCTTTTTAGTTTCATTTTCCTTTACTTGCTCCCAATTGCCATCACGCTGGACTTGAGCCTGATCTTTCTTTTCCAGTTCTCTTGCCATGCTCCCTGTAGTTTGCTGGCGAGCTAGATTCTGGACCCCCCACAGAATCTTCAGGGTATATCTGGGTAAATCTAGAATTTGTGTCAAGTCTTCGACTTTCCCAGATTTGATCCTCGCTTTTCAGCTCTGGATATAATGGATTACCATTTTCAGGATTCCAATCTGTCAAAATTCTGAATCTTTTATCCAAATTGAGATGTGTCTCCTCAATTTTCTGTGCTTCCTGATCTTTCTGATTTGACTCTCCTCTACCTCTGAGAACATATGTTCCCATTTTGGTGGTAACTTTTCAGTGTGATCATCTGGTTTTTTCATCCTTGAAAGGAAATCTGGCATAGCATTCTGTTTACCAGGCACATACTCTAGTTTATGGTGGAAATGAGAGATGAATGAATACCATCTCTTCAACTTAGGATTGGTCATCACATTCACTTTCATTGAGAGCAAAGGCTTGTGCTCTGTTCTTATGATCACTCAATGACGTACTAGATAGTGCTTCTATAACTTTAAACCATACACTATGGCCAGACATTCTCTCTCCATGGCTGACCATTTATTTTTGTCCGCCTTCAAAATTCTGCTGTTATAAGCTATTACCCAGCAGTTGGACTTGGTCTCCTGGTAGAGAACTGCTCCCAGTGCTGTTCCACTGACATTGGTCTGAAGGGCAAAGTCCACATACCTGTCCAAAACGGGGTACCTCAGAAAAGGCACTGACAACAATGCATCCTTAAGGCTTTGAAAAGCCTGATGATGAACCTCTGATACTTCGCAAACACAGTTTTTTTCCAGTTAACTTGTACAAAGTTTCTGTAAATTTAGCTAGACCTGGTATAAACTTTTTGCACCATTAAAGCATTACTAGAAACCTCTGGAGTTTTTTCTTGGACTCTGGAAATGGGAACTCTTTTATGGCTTTTATTTTCTTCAGATCCAGTGAAACTCCATCTGAATTTAAGATATGTCCTAAAAAAGGACTCTCTCTAGGAGAAATTCACACTTCTCCAGCTTCAGGGTCAACTGACCCTTTCTTAGAGCTTGCAGGACTAGCTCTAAATTATATAGATGTTCCTCAAATGTGTTTGAGAATACAATTATATCATCTATATAGACTAGACAGGTCTTCCACACATATCGGTGCGAAACTCTTTCCATCATATGCTGGAACTCTGCTCACATATTCTTTAAACCAAAGGGCATAACTTTAAATTGATATTGCTTTTCCTGGCATATGAAAGCAGTTTTTTCCTTGCTTTCTTCATCCATTGGCAGTTGCCAATACCCTGACTTGAGATCAAAGGTGGTATAAAATTTTGCCCTTCTTAAACAGTCTAGGTAGTCATCCATTCTAGGAATGGGATATTTGTCATCCTTTATAACTTCATTTATACCCCTGAAGTCCAGTACCTGTCTCTTGGTACCATCCTTTTCACTTACTAAAAATAAAGGCGCTGCCCAAGGCGACTATGATGTCTCTATAACATCCTTTTTGAGCATATCTTGCACATGCTCCTGAACATGTGGCCTTAAATTCATAGCAGCCCTGTGATAGCATTTAGCCACAGGAGCTGCATTGCCTATATTTATTTTACAGGTCAAATAGGGTGTAGTAGTCGATGGATCATTACGCAAGCTAAATATGTGTCTGTATTTGGCGAAACACTTTGAAGCTTGTTCTAATTGATTAGAAGGCTTATTGGATTTAGCTAGCATCTTGCACAAAGCTTTCCTGAACTCTCTCTCTCACCTCTTTGAGTTGAATCAGGTTTAGCTTGAACTGCAAAGGTTCCCAGCTTCTCCTCTTCTTCAACCATCTTCCCCCTTAGTTGATCTTGGTTAGAGGCATCACATAACACAGAATTAGTATAGTCAATTATTTGATTCTACTTCAATTGGCATCCTGATCCCCTGGTATTAGATACCATTACTACAAAATCATTCTTACTGCTGTCTACTATGGTACTGTCTATGTGGAACCTTTTTTCTTCCTCTTTCGACTGTACTATGATACTATTGAGGTGGCTTTGGCCTACTTTGTCCCAGAGTTTTGCTTTCACAAGTATATCAGTGCCACTAGGTAAGTAAACTTGATTAGAACTTACCACAGGCACCGAAACTTTTAAGAGGCAAATCTTTGGCTGACATTGATCAGCAGCACATGTAGTGGATTCTGTGGCACTCGTGTTTGCTGCATCTGCTACTACTGCTTTTGCAGTTCTTTTCACCTTTTGAATTCTAAAAATTCATTATATTCGGAATTTTGTTCAAAATTTTTGTGACTATCCTGATATCCAGAACAACCAACATGATAAGCACCTCTGCCTCTGCTATTAAAATTAGCATTCAGGTAACCTCCTCTACCTCTGAAGTTACCTCTACTGAAATTGTTAAAGCCTCCGCAATTGAAAGTTTTGAAGCTAGCTCTGCCTCTGCTCCTGTGTTCAGACAGAACTCGTAATGTCCTGCAGTCTGCAGTATTATGTGTTATGCTCTTATGGAACTCACACCATGACTTTGTAGGATCTTGGGAGACTTGACCTCCTTGACTGGTGCATGGTATGGCCACATCAGACTGATTTTCTGTATGTCTACCATCAACATTTTGCTGGAGTTGATCAAATTTTTCAACTAGTTGTACCATTTCTTTAGAGATCTTTAACAGAAGAGACTCCTTCTTAACTTTTTTGGTCTGAGCCCTAGGGGCTTCCCCAATTGGAATCTCTTCTGTTTCAGATGAATCACTTCTAGACCTTTGGGTTTGGGCTTGTACCTGATTATGTAAACATTGATATGGCTGCCAGAATCTTTGTGTCTGGCTCTGTTGAAAACCCGCTTACTGATTTCTTGCGACTCCCATAATTTCAGGATCATGCCCATTCTCCATGGCTATGTCATTGATAACAATTGGATCCTGCTGGGTACCTTTTGGCCCATATCTTTGAAAGGCATTTTTATATCTGTGTTCAATATCATGAACTTCAACAGCTAAGTCAAACCAAGTCCTAAAGGTATGTTTGGAGTGTTGGATCACTCTTGTACACAAATGTGTCAATAATCAGTCTCTACTTTTACTGATAATCCAAATCTCCTTTTACAAGTTCCATTAATATACTGACTCTTTTTAAAAAGTCAATGTTCTGTTCCTTGGGTCTCTGTTGGATCTCTGATAACTCTCTGGTTAACATTTCTAGGTTGCACTCTGGTGCAAAGATATTCATTATGGCTCTCATTGCATCCTTACAGGTTATGTTGTCAATTGCAACAGCCTTCAGCCTCCCCTCAGAAAGCCTCAGCAGTGCTTCACACTTAGCTAATTCGGGCGTATCTCCATGAAATTTCTATTCTAGTGCTGTTAAGAAGCTAAGCACTTGCTGGTTCGTTCGTTCGTTCGTTCGTTCGTTCGTTCGTTCGTTCGTTCGTTCGTTCGTTCGTTCGTTCGTTCGTTCGTTCGTTCGTTCGTTCGTTCGTTCGTTCGTTCGTTCGTTCGTTCGTTCGTTCGTTCGTTCGTTCGTTCGTTCGTTCGTTCGTTCGTTCGTTCGTTCGTTCGTTCGTTCGTTCGTTCGTTCGTTCGTTCGTTCGTTCGTTCGTTCGTTCGTTCGTTCGTTCGTTCGTTCGTTCGTTCGTTCGTTCGTTCGTTCGTTCGTTCGTTCGTTCGTTCGTTCGTTCGTTCGTTCGTTCGTTCGTTCGTTCGTTCGTTCGTTCGTTCGTTCGTTCGTTCGTTCGTTCGTTCGTTCGTTCGTTCGTTCGTTCGTTCGTTCGTTCGTTCGTTCGTTCGTTCGTTCGTTCGTTCGTTCGTTCGTTCGTTCGTTCGTTCGTTCGTTCGTTCGTTCGTTCGTTCGTTCGTTCGTTCGTTCGTTCGTTCGTTCGTTCGTTCGTTCGTTCGTTCGTTCGTTCGTTCGTTCGTTCGTTCGTTCGTTCGTTCGTTCGTTCGTTCGTTCGTTCGTTCGTTCGTTCGTTCGTTCGTTCGTTCGTTCGTTCGTTCGTTCGTTCGTTCGTTCGTTCGTTCGTTCGTTCGTTCGTTCGTTCGTTCGTTCGTTCGTTCGTTCGTTCGTTCGTTCGTTCGTTCGTTCGTTCGTTCGTTCGTTCGTTCGTTCGTTCGTTCGTTCGTTCGTTCGTTCGTTCGTTCGTTCGTTCGTTCGTTCGTTCGTTCGTTCGTTCGTTCGTTCGTTCGTTCGTTCGTTCGTTCGTTCGTTCGTTCGTTCGTTCGTTCGTTCGTTCGTTCGTTCGTTCGTTCGTTCGTTCGTTCGTTCGTTCGTTCGTTCGTTCGTTCGTTCGTTCGTTCGTTCGTTCGTTCGTTCGTTCGTTCGTTCGTTCGTTCGTTCGTTCGTTCGTTCGTTCGTTCGTTCGTTCGTTCGTTCGTTCGTTCGTTCGTTCGTTCGTTCGTTCGTTCGTTCGTTCGTTCGTTCGTTCGTTCGTTCGTTCGTTCGTTCGTTCGTTCGTTCGTTCGTTCGTTCGTTCGTTCGTTCGTTCGTTCGTTCGTTCGTTCGTTCGTTCGTTCGTTCGTTCGTTCGTTCGTTCGTTCGTTCGTTCGTTCGTTCGTTCGTTCGTTCGTTCGTTCGTTCGTTCGTTCGTTCGTTCGTTCGTTCGTTCGTTCGTTCGTTCGTTCGTTCGTTCGTTCGTTCGTTCGTTCGTTCGTTCGTTCGTTCGTTCGTTCGTTCGTTCGTTCGTTCGTTCGTTCGTTCGTTCGTTCGTTCGTTCGTTCGTTCGTTCGTTCGTTCGTTCGTTCGTTCGTTCGTTCGTTCGTTCGTTCGTTCGTTCGTTCGTTCGTTCGTTCGTTCGTTCGTTCGTTCGTTCGTTCGTTCGTTCGTTCGTTCGTTCGTTCGTTCGTTCGTTCGTTCGTTCGTTCGTTCGTTCGTTCGTTCGTTCGTTCGTTCGTTCGTTCGTTCGTTCGTTGTGGTTCGTCATTTTTCTAGTATCGCCCTTTCAAGTGAATGATTTTTGATATCAAGTATTTCATTCCCTATTGTAAAATAATAGATTACTCATAGTCAAACATAATCAATTTTTTGCTACATTATAGATGTGGCATTTTGGAAGAATATTGCCTTTTCAAGTGCTTCTTGTAAAGCAGCACTTAAAATGTAAATAGGTATATGAAGTGCTAGAAATTGTGAAACTGGATGTATTCTTCTTTGTGGTAACTTTTAAATTAAGAATGCATTTTTCGAATTTCCCATATCATCAACAATAGAAATGGTACAATATTAATTGCACTTAATTTTTATATCTGTGTGAATAAGTATAATTAGAACTATATAAGGCTGCATATAAATTATAATTTTTGAGAGTATGAATCAATTAGTGTCATTTTATTGAATCAAATTTATACAATACCCAGGCTTTTCGATAGTCATGAAAAATCATACCTGGATACAATAATAAATGATTAAACAATGATAACTGGATTTAACTGAATATGTTACAGTCAAAGGGCCTTGGAAATCTTCCATTGATTTGTCAATTTCTTGAATTGAATGGGGAAATAAGCTGAAAAGCTTTGGTCACATCATTGGGCAAATGATGTTGTGTAGCTTCACTCGCATAGGACTTAAAATGTAAATTTTAACGATGTAAAAAGTCTTCTAGCATTATCTAAGAATTTTAATGCAAAATTTACTGGAGGACTGATTGTGACGCAAAGAAGTAGTAAGAAGATTCAACAATGACTTAAATTCTTGATACAACCAAAAATTAAAATTTTTATGATTACAACAGGTCTAATTTTTTCTAGATTTTTTGAGCACTGAAAAAACAGTATTAATCACATTGGTACTATGAGTAATAATGTTTAACTTCGATCTATAGTCTGTTTTTCTTGAAATGCTTCTAAATGATAAAAGTGAAAAGCAAGTACCTAGCATTTCAGATTTTCTGATAAACAACATGTCATATAGGATTGAAAAGTTGGGTAAGTATGCTGACACAACCTTTATAAATTTTTCGATTGAAATGTTATATAATAAGAGCTGTATGTAAACGTCTTTAACGACAGAACTGATTTCTGTCAGTTTTCTATTTGGAAGCATTTTATAAAGAACAGACTGTATATTCAAATGAAATCGAAAAATAATGGAAGCATGATAAGTATATTTAAAAAATGTCAATGTGTGTAATAACAAAATAATTTAAATATAATTAAGAGGGAAAACTAGATATTTTGCAGTTTAACTTCTTGGTAGGAATTCACAACTTGGCCAGATGAAGTGAAAATTATTATTTTGTAAATTTTGAAATTTTGTATACTTTATACACTTACTTTCTCCTCCTTGTAATATCATTATTAAAAATGATGACCATTTGGAAGAAAAACTTCATTCATAATACACAGAGTCAGTGTATACTTGAGTAATCTTCTTATTCCTGCATAGCTTCATTCATAGTGCACAGAACCAGAATATTTGTAGTCGGATTTCTGTTCAATTATTGCATTTTTCCTATTATCAATCAATCCTGGTTCTAATTGTACAAATTCCACAAATCCTAGTAGCACACACCTTGTATGAATTCCACAAATCGTAGTAGCATGTACCTAAAGGTAGCTCCTATTATATGCACATTTAAACTTATTTGTAAATTTTCCACATACTGTAATATGAACTAGTACTGCAGAATAAGGGTTTACTTGATAGTATTTTCTCTTTTCAATTCTTCAATTTCAAACATTAACTTTTTTATTTGTTCATCGCAAAGGGTAAGTTCCGCCACATTGCTACTGGGAATTAGAGATTGAATTCGAATAATAATCAATTGTCTTCATTCAGTGTGCATAGAACCAACTAAAGAGTAGAAATCATTCACGGATCTTCCTATTACAAAGAGAATAAAATGTGTATGTACCTTTTTGCTGTCACTGATAATCATATCCAATAATTGCTTCTGCATTACTTTTTAGAGTATGTTTTAATCATATTCCTACAATTAATTTTGATGTTCATAATTGTGTCTATATTCGTACATTATACTAGTAAAATATAAGTATTACTTGAAGAATTTTATATGGAATTTAAATCCCATTGTAGAGCATCATTCACTGTGCATAAAACTATCTAAAAAATAATGAAGAATAAAATAATTTCATAAATTTTATGCCATTTCGAGGGAGATTTAGAGAAATTTGCAATTTTGACACATACTGCTATACACAATAGTACTCCTTAATAAGAGTTAACGTGATGGTATTATTAATCTTCAACTACATCTTAAATTTCAAACTGGGCTTTGGCCTTTAAGGCTCATCTATACTTCGGACGCAAGGCTTGCGTTGCGTGCGTTGCTTACATTGCGTTGCTTGCGTTACGTTGCTTACGTTACGTAAAAAATCTGACGCAACGCACGCAATGGAAGCAACGTAAGGAGACGTAAGCAACGCAAGCCGATTATCCATACTCGGACTTTGAAGCGCAACGGACGCAAGAATTATGGCGCAATCAAAAACTTGCGAATCAAATTACAATTTTGTCTCTCGCGAATTTTTGAGAAATAGATAAGTATTTGAGCCAAAAATAGTACGCCTCTTCAAACAAAAACATTTCAACTAAACTGAGATTAGCAGAATTAACCTTAAATGGAATGATTAACCATCTTTTCTCGAAAGAATTTTGAGAAATCTTATGAAAATGGAACAGACTTCTTGAGTTTTATTCCTTTACTGAAGAAAACAAATTTTACATAATGGTGACACACAATTTCATGTTCATCTTTCTTCTCCGCGATTTCCAATTACGCATTCGCCATATCGAGACTTTCTGGTAACAGAAGATAAATTCATTGAATGCAAATATACGGAAACAAATTTTCGGAGGCGAAGAACTTTGAATAGTATATTTGGAATATTTTGAAGAAAAATTTCACAAATTATAAGCTTTTTCACAATTTTTCAAACAATCGTTCAAGTCTAATTTTCTAAATGAAAAGCAAGCTTCAAGAAAGACTTTCTGAGAAAATTAGGATTCTTTAACAGAAAGCTGTGATAAGCATTTTGACCTCACCTGAAAATCACATATTTGATGTAACCTGATGCGTTAGAAACGAAAATTGCATTCATTTCGTCTGTAAGTCAAAACTTGCATAGAAAGTGCATTATGCGGGAATAATCGACGCTGGAAAGCCAGTCGAGGCGACCCTGGTTGAAACGTCGAGCAAGATCAGCTGAAAATAAAACTTTGTTCTGTTGAAATTCTGAATTTTTGTAAGGTGTGAGACATGGAAAATAATAGATTCTGACATTTAAAAATAATCAATAATCAAGTTTTTGAGAAACAATCAATCTTTTACAAATTAATTCTTGAGGATTATAAATCAGATATCGTTTATCATTCTACTAACTTGCAAGGTGATCAAAATTGCGACGAATATCGACAAGAATTTTTTTGATTAGGGTGAAATGACCTATAGTTTCGTTTCAAATCTCAACATTAGCGGCATACGAGGAAACTTCGGACTATTCCGATGGTCCTGGACAATCGGCACGCGCCTCTGGACTCGAATCTAGTTGGATGAAAATGATGCAAAAATTAAAAATCTATAATTAATGACTTTATAGATAGTCAGAAGTTGAAAACATACAGAAGAAAAATTTCATTTACCTGTTTTAGCTTCAGCAAACGTTCAACTATCCAGTAGCTCCTGCATAATTAAGTCAGGATTTGATTCTGGATCATCCCACGAGGTAAGTGAATCATTTAATAGCGCTCTATAGAATAAATCACTTTGTAACGCTAACGGATAATAAAATTCGGACAATTTTTCTGATACCGCAGTACAAATATTATCCTAAATTAAGCCTTGTTAAATGGAGGATGATACACAATTGACAAATATGGAAGAGGAGTGCTATGAAGGTCAAATAACATGTATTTTGATAAGTGAATAGTTAGAATCTTGTAATAACGTAGTTTTTAGATATTTTAAAGTATGTGAATTAGTGAATCATCTATTACCCAAAAACGGCATGGTGTATAATAATTATTGAAAAAAATTGAGGGCCTCTAAACCAGAGTTCGCCCAGGGCCTCTAAAACATTAAGAACAGCCCTAACTGTGACTTGAATTGCATTGAATAGTGTAGTAGGTATGTAAAATTAGAACATTAGGATTTCGTTCTTCTATTCACCACGGTTTTTTAACATTTTGAGCCTTGACTAGAAACAAACTTTCGCATTCTTTTGTATTCCCAGTGACATTGATTGCACGTCATAGCAGAAATAGTAAAAGGCCTTCCCCAAAAAAGGCACTTTTTTGCCAATTTTCTCTAACTTTTCCCAGTCTGGGGTGAGGGTTGGGTACAGGGCTAATTACAGGTATGTTTAGTAGGCCAATTGAAAAATTTAGGTTTTTTAACTTGGCTTAATGATCTTATGTTTAAAAATTTTTAGCAATCAAATCAAAGTAAACCCGAACATACCCAGAAAATCCCACGAGTAACGGCTGTAAATATATCTAAATTTGTCTTTGTTGGAAGCCAATTTTGTATTCCAAACAACGGGGTGCAATTTCACATTATCGATAAAAGTTTCGACGTTCAACTCAATTTCATCAACGTAATTTTCCATTGGAAATGTGTCTGTAAAAAAGACAATCAATTTTAAAATTTCTAACTTATTTTTTAACTCCTTCTAAATTTTTTTGAATCTTGAATATTTTAAACTGTCTAAAAGTTTGAATTTCAATTGCATATTGAAAAAAATCCGAAAAATTCTTGAAAAATTTCAAAATAAACTGACAAATGAAAAAACTTGGAATAAAAGAAAAATTTTCTAAAAAAACTAAATATTTCAAAGAAGATTTTCAATTTGAAGCTTTCCTTGAGGGTTATCAGCAAAATATTAAGCTTCACTCCTCACGTTTTTTTCCTCAAATGGGGTCTTTTGAGGAAAAAAATTTTGGGTATGGTTCTCATTGTGGAAAAAAGTTTGGGGAGTACAAAATCGAAAAGATGCGTTTTGGTGCACTTTAATGGTCTAAATCTCAAAATTTTTTGGCGCTCCGCGCCGATCAGGGGTATAATAATCATTATTATCTACTAATTAATTATCAACAGTTTCTATCAATCAAGTTAGCTCATCTCATTTTCTAATCGTTAACAGTCAGTATTTCGCTGAAAAAACCATTCTTCATCAAATCTCAATTTTTTCTCTCGATGCTAGGAATTTTTCCGACATTTTTAACATGAACTTTTGAGTTTATTGAAAATGAAAATTGAAGACATCATTCTAGACTGTGATTTTAGAACTTCTTTTCACAAATTCGCGAATATCTATTGGAGAGATTTATTTTCCAACGTTTTAAAATATAAAAACTGGAAAAATTTTCCGGCGGTTCGCGCCGGAATGGGGAAAAAATTATACTTCATAAGTCGGATTTTAATTTATTACCCAAAGTTGTGAAGGTTCAATTTCCAGCGTTTTGGAAAGTGAAAATCCAAAAAAAATTTTCCGGCGCACCGCGCTGGGACAAAAATTAAATGAAATTGGATAGATAATCCTAATTGGAACCACAGAAATACTAATAAAGGATAAATTCATGACAACTCTGTCGTTAAAATGCTTTCTCTGCTTTTGTAGAATACCAATATATTCTTCATGAGCTCATTTTGACTAACATAACCAGAATTTTCTCAATTTTTTCCCAATTTTAGCAGGTTTCTGATTCTGAATCCAAAAGCATCAAAATGCTTGGATGCTCCAAAAATGCATGAAAAAGCATCCGTAGGCACATTATAGACGTTTTTAAAAATGTGGTAAATTTTTGGAATATGAGGGAAAAAATTTTGGGTCCGGTTCTCATGTGGAAAAAATCGCCGAGGAAAAAAACGGTGATGTTCCTACAATTAAATGATGTGATCATAAGAAGGCTAAATGTATCATTGATAAGTAATTGGGGACAACAAACGCTGGGAAAAAGAAAAAATGTAAGACACTATTTTAGACTCCTCTGCCCCAGGCTAAAACAATAGAGTCAAATAAAGTTGGCTGGCTTGCCATGTTTAAGTCGATTCTATGCAGAATTCCACTCTGCATTTTTGCTCGGCACCAATTTAATTTTTAGTCGAGTAAGAGTCCAGGGTTGGCAAGGCTTTGGTTTTTTGGTTTTTGGTTTTTTTGGTTTTTAAAAAAAACCAAAAAATTGGAAAATCTCTGGTTTTTTGGTTTTTTTCCAAAATCATTGGGAAAGTGATTTTCCACATTAGTCGATCTTCTAGGCATGTATTGGTGTCTATCTAAATCAACAAAACTATTAATTGAGTTGAATCGACTTCACTACAAAGTAAAAAAAAGTCGTATTTTTATGATACATTCCGTACTCAAAAGATGTAATATAAATCAATCGATATCCTTTGTATCTATCTTGCAACCACACATTTAGTACATGAGTCAACTTTGCTATAATTTGCTCACAAAAAAGTAGACACTAAATCTTTTGTGGAGTGTACTCCGACCATACGGGGTGACTGACATGACATCCATTGATCCATATCATCATCAAAATGTTATAAAACATGATCGAGTTTAATAACTAAATTTATTGTTACGGTTAAGCTTTTGAATTTTCTTAGCTCGAAATTTCAAAATATAAATGAGACAACAATAATAAAATTTCATACAGATCAGTTAAGCATACTGTAGGTTAGCAAAGAGAAGAGCTTTTGAGTGGCTCATTTTAAAATGACTTGACGTCGCTACTAAGTAGAAAAAATCGTGCAAAAATATGCATATCTATCATGCAAGCGAGAATTTTACATAGTTATTTTGATGTACCAAACATTCTAAAGAATTAAACCAGAAAAAAACCACTAAAAAACCATAGAAAAACCAAAAAAACCATTAAAAAACCATAAAAAACCACTGAAAAACCAAAAAACCAAAAAGTCGAAATTTCAAAAGTTTGGTTTTTGCCAACCCTGAGTAAGACTATCCGTCAAAAATTGTTTTTAGAGCTTTCTTAGAATTGGGTACCCATGTTTTTAATCAGTAAATCGTCTGAAAAATCATCTTGGGGAGCTGTAGTTGTGTGCTTTCAGTATCATTTTTTGACACTCTGAAATGCATAAATGCACATTTTTTGTCTTGATGCTTGAAATTATTTGAATTTTTCACTCTCGTGAAAAGGCCCACATTTTTCTCCATTTGTTTCTGCAGCATTTCGATTCAAGAAAATTATTTCCAACATACCTGTAAGACCTCCGACCAGTTGGGGGGGGGGGGGGTAAATCCGAAATTTTGGGGGGGGGGGTAGGAAAAAGTCGAAATTTTTCCCAAAAAGGCCAAAAAACATACACTTTTTTGAAAATTTTTTTAATTTTCCCCAAACTGGGGGAGGGTTGGGGGGGGGAATGATTTTGGGTACAGGTTGGCCAAGTTGGGGGGGGGGGTCCCCCCTCAAGTACAGGTATGATTTCCAACCGAAAAACTAGCCTTTTCCTCGTTTCCTGGCCTGCTGGGATGCTAACAAATCAAAAGTCTGCCAGTAAAAAATTGAATCCAACACCGATTGATGTGGCACCAACACCGATTGGTGTGGGACCCTTAAAACCCCAGCGAAACCCAAAAACTCGGGCTGCTCCAACATTTCAGAAATCTGGATTGCCGAAAAACCGACCTTGCACTTGATAACAAACAACTTTTTAACGAAAAAAAATATCCGCAGCGGACGACTCGCTGGAAAAAAACAAGAAAAAACTCAACGAAGACATGAACCGCGCCAATAATTAAATGGGAAATTCGGAAATCCGAAGAAAACTCAAGGGAAAATCCTTGCGTTTTTTGCGTTCCTTGCGTCAAGTCAAGAATCCTACTGTACCGTTTGCGTATGCTTGCGTCGGCCGTAAGGCGCGCAACGCAAGCAACGCAACCGAGCATCCATACTCGGACGCAAGAAAAATACGCAAGAAACGCAAGCGGAGCATCCATACTTCCGCATTTTTGCCGTAACGGACGCAACGCACGCAACGCAAGCCTTGCGTACGAAGTATAGATGAGCCTTTACTCTATCATGTTTAGTCAAAGAGGTTGAGCATGATTAACCTAAGGAGGAGAAGTGGGAAAGTATTAAGGCAAGAAATTGTTGAAAATTACAATGCAAATACCTAATTGATTTTGAAGTATCCGATGCATGTTTACTTAGCTTCATTCATAATGTACAGAACCAGCGTATATTTCAGGAATTTGATCATTCCTATGCAGCTTTGTTCATAATGCATACAACTGGCATATATTTCCATTCACAGTTGGATTTCTGTTTAGCTAATAGCTATTGCATTTTTCCCATTAATGATGAATGCTGATTTTAATTGTATGAATACCATAGATGATTCTCTAAAAGATTCAGGGACTTATAGACATACATTACACTAGTATATATAACTATTACTTCAATTTTTAACTATATTATTACGAGAAAGCTTCATTCACTGTGCATAGAACTGTCTAAAAAACAAATATACTGTTACATATTTGATGGAATTTATATATATATTTAGAGTTACTTATAAATTGCACATATGACAGTACTATTCACTATTCTTAATAGTGCACCCAGGACTTTGAGGGAATATAAGAGGTCATAAAAAAGGGGATAATTTGTAACATAAAAGGACATAATTAGAATGGGAATTTTATGTCCTTTTTCATCCTCATTATGTCACAATTTATGTCCTTTTAAGTCCTCTTATTACCTACATTATTGCCTCAAAGTCCTCTTATGATCAAAAATTATAGCCTCTAGACTCCTTTTATAGCCTAATTTACCTCCTTTTTTCATCCTCTTATGGCACATATTACGTTCCCAGGGATTCCTCTTATGAACTTTTTATGATCTGCAATTTCCTCAATGATCATGATTTTATTGGCACAAATAAAATTTTCATCTATAAAACAAAATACATCATACGACATGAGTTTAAGCTCCATAACAATGCACCAGCCGCGATAATGAGAATTTAAATGAGATTTGGTCACAAAAAAAAATTTTTCAAAATACAACTTGCTACGAGTCCATTTCATCGTACAGAGATTCGTCCATTCGGTCCAATAATCCATTCGATTGGTCCAATGATCCATTTGTACGGTCCAAAGATCCATTCAACGAAGATTCTGAATTGAGCAACCCATAAACAAACGTGATACATGAATTCTAATGATGTTTGACTTACCACCACCAGTTTTTTGTGCATTCTTGCTCAACGTGACACCCGTTTTTGACTTCTTTTTATCTGTAAGCTCCGGCCGAGTTCTCAATTTTTCGTACATTTTCAAAGCCTAAAAAATAAAGCAAGAACTGATTATATGGTACAAGTTAGTATGTAAGAAATGCTAAAACATTTACCTCTTCAATACTGTCATCATCATCTTCTTCCTGAATCTTGACGCCATCCCGAAGATAACCCAATAGTAGACAGTCAATGTTGGCTTTGCTACAATAAAATAAAAAAACTTCGAGTAAGATTTAATGCAAAAACCATGAACCAGACTTATGAATTGTACATACTACCATTGGGAAGACACCCGGACATAAAACCATAACTTAATTCGAGACAGGAAGTTGAAACGAGAAAACGAAAAGCAAATCAAGATTGAAAAGAGAAAAAAGGAAATAGGAAATAATGATATAAATATATAAATACAAAGAAATGAAAGAAAGATTAAATGCTAGAAACATAGACTGGAAAAAGATGCAGAAGATAGCTATGCACGAGTAGATAGAGAAATGAAAGGGAAAACAAAGAATAAGAAAGGAAAAGTGATTGAAAAAAAACAAAAAAAAATTAACAGAAAGGGGATGCCCGAATTTTAAAGTTGCATCCACATGTTCTTTCCCTTAAACTGTTACCACATTTTCACTGCATCTATCATAACATTTCTATTTCTTCAGTTTACACTAAGCTAACTTATTAGTTCACAGTTTTAAATGTTTGTGCTTTTGCGATACCTATTCAACGTTACACTAACTTTATGAAAAATCACCCGCAAAAACCTTCAGCAAACTTTACCGCCAAAAACTCGATGCTCAATTTTTTTTGCAATGAGTGTAAGTAAAAACTTTCAGGCCAAATTGCTCAAGGTTACTCCATTTTGCTCCGTCTGGGACAGTTCAGTGCCGCCATTCTGTCACCGCACCCATCATGCACATGACTGTATTTCAACGTCAGATAGTAATTTTCAATTTCTGTTTCTTTTGGTGTTTTGTCTTTCCCTTTTCCCGTTTTCTCTTTGTCTCCTGTCCTTTTTCCTGCTGTTTTCTTCATTTTTCAATTAATTTTTTATTATTTTATCCTTAATTTTCATTTTTCTCTTTTTTTCATTCACTTTCTCACTTTGTTGTTTACTCGCACATGTTTTTTTCTAGCCTTCTTTCTGCTCTCTTCAATTATTTTCTCTTTATTGTTTCTTCTTCCCTTTTTTATTTTTCATTATTTTGTTCTGTATTTTTTCTCGTCTTTCGTCTATCTTCCCCTTTCACTATTTCCCATTCATTTTTATTTATTTTTCTTCTGTTTGCTTTGTTATTTTTTGCTTTACTCTTTCTTTTCCTTCATTCTCTTGCTGTTTACCTTGCTGTTTTATTTTTTGTATTTTTTCATTTTTTATATTTCTTCCTTTTTCTATATCTTCTTATCTTAATTTAGTCGGCAATGAACTGGCTGGAGCCGAAGTGGCCACGCCGGAATGGTGGTACAAGGGTACTAAGAAACGTCCCTTCTGGATATGGTACAAACTCACGACCACGACTGCCCTAGAATGTCTATGCTTAAAAAACAAAAAAAAAGGAGAAATGCGTGGGAATAATTTTCCACCAGGGAAGGGGTCATTCGAAGTGTACTTAATCATTGTTCAGAGAAAAAGTATACCAATCAGTTGTGCCTCATCAACTGGAAATTTTGAATTTTCGTGAAAAAATAATTTCTTTTACCAAAAAATATCAGTTATTACCAGCATTTTTTTAGTGGCAACCTCATTAGCTCCGCACTATTGCTATATCTTTTTCATGTAGCATGCCTAAAATTCATTAGCGCGTGCGCTAATAAGCAACATTTTTTGTTAGTGCAGCCCCAAGAATTTCGGCGTCATGATAAAAACACGGGGGCTAACCCAAAAAAGTTTTTCCACATTTTTCTGCTGAGTGGAAAGGATTGACTTTAGGGCCAGCGAGGGGAAATCGGACGCACTCCATTTCCTGCACTCATTTACGTTGGCAGGAAATCCCCAAATTTTGAACTTTTAAAAATGTGAAACCTTAAACTAATAGCAGTGTTTTTTTTAGCGCGACCCCATTAGTGCGGCGCTAAAAGTACCAAAAATTTCATTAGCGTGCTAAAAATTTGCTATATCTTTTTCATGTAGCGTGCCAAAAATTCATTAGCGCGTGCGCTAATGACCACCATTTTTCGTTAGCACAGCCCAAAAAATTTTAGTGCCGCGCTAAAAAAAAACACTGACTAATAGTCATTTTTTTGCACATGTGTGGGTTTAATTTTAGCCAAAAATGGTCGATGTGATGCACTTTATGCTGAAATTGGTTAAATTTGCTCTCTATATTCGGCAATTTTAAAGTTTTGATGTATTTTTTGAATCATCAGTTTAAATGTTTACATTTTTAACAACTTGTTTTTTTAGCTCGACCTATTGGAATGTGCTAATGATGGCAAAAATCTCATCAATTACCACACAGAACTTAATATAAGTTACTTACTTTCGGCTGCGTTTGCAATAAGCTTTGGTCCCCCACATGTCGATAACTTTGAGGGTCACAGATCGAAATTCGTCCCGGGACAGATTGCGCTTCTCTTTATTCTCAATGATTTCATCGGCGTGCCTTTTATAATACTGATCAATAATATCTGCAATATAATTTTGCAGTGTGTGATCTAAGTGAAATGTGAAAGGAGGAGGCATACTTAAAAAAATGTTTTGTTAAATTTGATCAAAAACAGATGAAAATAACAAGTTTGCAGGGGGCTTAGTCATGAATTTTGGGTGATAGGGCAGGTCAGAATTTGGTCTGGTGGAGTTTGGTCTGCGCCAATACTGCCCATTCTTATGAGTTTCTTACCAAAATCTGCAAAACTTTGTCTTTTGGGTACAATTTGTGACAGTTTTGAAAAACTTGAGAAGTCGAGACTTCTTAAATTTAACATTCTTTTGGCATAAATGATGTTGAAAAAATAACCACCCCTCCCCAGACCCAATTGAGCTGATACGTGTAAGCTTGTAGCAATCATATCATATAGTGATCGATGTAGCATAGTGTGCATTACACTTACTGATCTGTGAATTTTTATATAAAATTAACAAAATGGAAGACAGGTTAAGCATTGCACCACATACACCGAACTCAATCATTAAAATACCATGCGGCAATGATAGTAAGAATGTCATTTGGGCAAAAAGTCCCCACTTTTTAGTCCGTTTTGGTGAGTGGTGAATTGATGATGTCACAAAATTGTAAACATTGAAGGAAAGAAATAAAGTCCGTTTCAGTCGCGCTGCCATGACAAAGTAACAAAAATAGTATAAAATTGATTATCGGCACGGAGCGCCGAAAATTTTTCATGATTTTATGCTTCTGGCTGGGCGTCTAAAAACGCATTTCCAGCACTGGATTCACTGTTTTTTTCCCGCGGACCCTTTCCCCAAATGGGGAAAAAAGCCAAAAATTTTTTCCCCATTTTCAAAAGTTCATTTTTTACGTTTTTTTTGCATAAAAAATGCGTTTTGAATGCATTTTTGACTTTTTACCAAAACAGATACATTTTGAAACAGTCAGGATAAATTTTGAAGCCCACAACTTATAGTAGGATATAAGGAAAGCGGCGCGGAGCGCCGGAAAAATTTTTGACTTTTTCCGCGACAAAACTCAGTAAAACACGGTAATTTAGTTAATGATGATTAGTAGAGACACGAAAACGATCAAAAGATCGCCAATGATTTGTTTCGGGAGAGACAAAAAAGAATACACAGTGGACATATTGTGAAAACGCATGACTCAATAAGTTTCTTAATGAAACAACGGCCTGAAGTTTGTTTTTTAGCTCTTTAGGTCCTTGAAACAAAAGTATTTGGGAGAGAATAACTTAGAATGAAAGAAACATAGTCCGTTTCAATCGCGCCGCCATGAAAAAGTAATAGGAAGATGGTATAAAATCAGGCTTTTTTTTCAGTCATTTTAGGGGCCTGGGCCCCTAAAAGTTTGGAAATGGCTCCTAAAATTTTAGGTCTAGGGGCCATTTTGGCTCCTAAAATTTTGACATATTCATTTATATTATAGTGAATTGTAGCTGTTTTCATTCAATTTTAGATTTGAAGTAAGTGTTTTACAGGCTCTAAAATCATAAAACATCGAAAATTTCCCAGCGCTTCGCGTAGGATCTTTTTATATAATTTTTTAATTAGTCAATTCACTGTTTCTCTACAAATCAAACTTTCTGGAAAAAAAATTCTCGACGAAGGGAAAAAACATGGGGGTTCGACATGGAAAAAATGAATTTTGATGCATTTGGTGCAAAAGAATTCTGGTGATCAAAATGTCAATTTTTCCATTTTTGTTACTATTATTTTAAATATGGAGCCGAGTTTGAATTCATGATTATAATGGAGGTGATTTTCATTAATTTCAAGTTTAATTTGAGCTTGTCAAACTTATGAAAGTATGAACATATTTTTTAGTTTGTAAAATGATATAATACATGTTTTCGAACCTTGTATGTTTATCGAATAAGTTATCCTTAAATTGATTTTCCAGCATTTAGAGTCTCAAAATCTGAAAAAATCGTTGCATAGCGCCCGAAAGATATAGGAAACAACAGAACAATGAGAACAGAAGCTGCAATTTCAAAACCCTATACTTTTGAGTCGGAAGGAAATGAACTCAAGTGCAATCTTGCATGAAGATTTGTGCAAAATTAAACGAAATATCGCGTTTTTTGCATAAGAAATTTCCTTTGCACAAAGATTTCTCGGCCGATGTTTATACGTGTGGAAAGATGCCTGTAACTGAAAAGGCTGGGTGGAAATCAAATTTTGAACAGTGATTTTTTAAAACTCGTATCAACTGATTGAAGATCTACATAATTTAATTATATAGTACGTTCTACAGTGTGTTACAAGCACGTTTTTCAATATTCTTCGATTGAAAATTTTTGGCTCCCAAAATTTTAATTTGGCCCCTAAAAATTTAGGCCTAGGAGCCATTTGGCTCCTGGTTTTCAAACCAAAAAAAAAGCCTGTATAAAATTGATTATCGGTGCGGAGCGCCGAAAATTTTTCACCATTTTACGTTTTTGAACGTCTAAAAACGCACTTCCAGTACTGGATTTTCCAAAAAAATTTTCCCCATTTGGGGAAAGAGCCCAAAATTTCTTTCCTCATTTCAAAATTTTCTTTCCTCAAAAGGCCATTTTGAGGAAAAAAACGGTGATTGTAAAATATAAATAATGGAAATTTGATTCCTATCAAGCTAGGAATCAAAATTCAAAGATGGAATATTGATTGTTTTCACATTGTACAGTAATAAGGTCTATTGCTTACTGGTAAGTACAATAAACAAAATACAAGCCTGCTTTTCTTTCTTTGATTTTCAATAATCCATTATAATATTCGACTGGCTTGCGCTGCAAGCACTGCTGTGAAAGCACGGTACTAGATGTCATAGAAGAACGGATGATAGTAAACAATGCAAAGGTTACTGCTTCAACATAGTGCATCAAGTGTGTTGACTGTTTACTGTTCATTTTGCATTTTATCACATGCCGAATTCTTGAAAAGAGAAGAAGACAATGTTTTCTAGCACTTTTCATCAATTTTTCAATAAAAAAAAATTGTGACATAAGAGGTTATACCATGGGTTACAAGGTTGAGATCAAGAGGACATAAGAAAAAGAGTACAGAGGGCATACAAGGTAACAAGACAGATCATAACATTTTGGGTCATAAGAGGTTATACGGTGGATTGTAGGACATAAGAGGACATAAGGCATTATGACTCTTATGTTCCATGTTATGTCCTCAAAAGTCCTCAACTCATACTGCAGTCAATTATGCGACTATGTCTCACTCTGAGGACATAAGAGGACATAAATTGGATCATAGGACATACAAGGGTATAAGAAATAACCCGTCTTATGTTACATGTTATGTCCTCTTATGTCCTATGCCCCTCGTTATGTTAAAGGTATGTCCTCTTATGAGTTCTCAAAGTCCTGGGCATATAAGTTTAGAGAATTATACAAATTTTTGAGTAGTGAATAAACCAAAAAGAATTGAAATCTTTCTCAGTTTTTACAAGAATAAATTATGTGTCTAGTTCACTGTTACTGAAACTGTCTGTATATTCATACATTACTCTAATATAGTAATATAATAATATAAATTGATCTTTGTATTGTTGTTTGGCAACATACAACATTCTGCCCATAGGATTGATGTTGTAGCCAATCCATGGGTCCCGAACCCAGCCATTTTTGTTGAGTCCTGGTTGGGATGGTTACACCTACCCCAACAGTGGCCAACGGTAGGACAGCTATGGCGCCACACAGGAAGCCCTTCAACACTGGTGACCTTACCAGGGGCCCCCTGTTGCATAGAACTGTCTGAAAAATAAAATTATGTTAGAAATTTGATGCAATTGCAATGAAAATTTAGAGAATTTTGCAATTTCTGCACTTAGAGATTCAATCTGAACAATAACCAAATGACTCATTAAAATAGAAAATACACGGTGAATAAAAAATTCACTAAACCGAGAAAATACAGATTTCCATTCGAAATTTCCTTGCAATTTGAGCAATTTGTTCACAAATTTGCACAAAAATGTACCTGTCAAAAATTTGTCCTCACCTTTCCGAAGACTGGCTGACATCTTTTACCAACTGCTGTTGGCCATTTGCTTCGAATCGGTCAATAAAATTCATGTTTTACATTTTAACAATCATTGTAGACCGAAAAAGGTGTGACTCGAATAACAATATGAACATTAACTGGCATTTTCACAGAAATTTTGTGAGCTATCTCACTGTAGACGTCGGCAATTAATTAAACTGGATAAGTGTATGGTAAATATTACTTGCTAGAATTTTATTCAAAGTGATGCTGTGGCAAAATTTGCTTCAACACGCTTGGAAGCGGTATGGCAATGAAGACAAAATATAGGCTTGTTCGTCTTGGTAAATTTTGCTGCATAGGGAACATTTATTTTTTTGCCGTGAATGTAGATCTTCCTGCCAAGACATGTACCGGGTGAGATCTCGGGATGGGAATAGCTGCTCGCATCGGGTACATTTGTGCAATTAATGACTATGTTTTTCAACGAATTTTTTCACCTGAAATCTTTCCAGAAGAAAATCCACTAATTCTGTAGACTGATACAAAATATATTGAAAAAACAATTTTTAGATTTTTTTCACCCAAATTAAACAAAGTATGCATGAATCCATATCCCTACCACTAGGAAAAGTGTAAAATACAGTATCAGCTATCCAATCGAAAGACATGTCAAACAATGCAAGTTAAACCAAAATATGTACCATCCAGATCAATGTTGGATCTATGATTATTTTGATATCTAAGATGGAAAAGTGGTAGGTGCATTAACACACAACTACTTTTAAAAAATTACAATGATAATACCTATAATCTGTTTTTTATAAAATGCTTGTGAATAGAAAAGAGACACAAATCAGTAGTGTCATCAAAATCGTTTATATAAAGCCGTTACTGTAAAGTTTTCAACTCAAAACTATTTTACAACTGACGTCGGTATGCTGACAAATTTCCAGTACTATACAATATATTTTTTATCAGAAAATAGTGAAAATCTAAAATACTACTTGCTTTACACTTTCTTTATTTAGAAGCATTTTGAGAAAAACGAATTATAATTGATTTCCAAGTACTTAATGCATGTTTACTCACCATTTCTTGATAATTCAGCTTCATTCACTGTGCATAGAACTAGCTAAAAAGTGAAAATTGATAAAGATGTTTCAAATACAGCAAGATGTAATTTCAATCAATTTTTTCTTAAACTGATACGTGGCTTCACAAGTTTTGTACATGCAAAGAAAAGTAGTCTGAAAAAATAGACACGCAAATAAATTTTATCTCAAGTGGACAATTTTCAATAATGGTTTAGCAGCAGCTTCACTGCACTAAGCCTAAAAGGGACTAATGTTTACTAAGTAAAATAAATTTCATGTATTGCCCCATAGAAAGAAAAAAGGTGGTTTTATATACATTTGTATAGCTGCAACCTCACTGGATGAAACATAATAACAACATTGAACATCGACTCATGGAGCAAAGAAAAAAAGGACCAAGTGGGTTAAAAATAGCAACCCACACCGATCTTGATTTGTAATCCAGTAACTGTGTAATGCACAACATTATTACGATAATATGCACTCTTGAGAATATAGTACGACTCAGTTAATTGGCTAAAACTTTGTAGGGAGCAGAAAAAAATTGAAAAAGCCAACTGAAAATCTTGAATTGTTTTCAATTTTTTCCATATTTCAATATTATTTGCATAGTTTTTCGATTTTTTATACCAAACACTATAAATGAAAGGATAACTGTAAATAATTTCAAAATACAGATTAAATTAAATTCAATTGCTTTTTTGACATTTCAAAAAAAGGGAATACAAACAACTTCCAATAATGAAAAAAAAATTTTCAAATATTTCAGAACATTTGTTTAACTGTTTGGGAATTTTGATCACAGGGAACTGTGCCATGTACTGGCGAGGTAATCCAGTCTGTTACGAGCTCGCCTGAAACAATAAATTTATTATAGTCTAATCAATCATTTTCATTTAATTATACTTGGTCTTTTATTTGAAATGCTTATAAAATAACATAAGTGGAAAGCAAGTAGTATGAATACATATTCACATTTTGATGTAACACGTCACATATTCACATTTTCATTTAAAAAAATTCAAAAACAGTAGTCCAGCCAAGATTGCTAATCATTTTGAGTATTTGCAATTGCATGTTTTAACTCCAGGATAACCGATTCGTCCTGTTTGGGCCTTCTATTATATTCCCGTTTGCTATATATATCTGCTGCAATTGAATAAAACATATTTTCTACAGGTTAGTACAACGATTCAGCATGTCTTTTTAGTATGATTCGTCAGATAAGACATGATCAAATCATCTCAACTCCAAATCTGACCCCGACACACTGTGGAATGTTGAAAACGGATCCGAGGGATCATTCTAAAAAGATTATTGAAAGTTTTACAAAAACAGTAGTCAACCAAATGTAAAGCATTTGATTGCTTAGCAAATCAGATGCACGTGGTTTAACATCAGCATAACAAACAGCGGCTGTTCTACTGTCTTGTTTACTTTAATCTTCACTCTTATATGCATCTACTGGATTTGAATAAAATGTTATTTCTATGGGTAAGAACAAATATGTAGCATGTCCTTTTAGTTTGTCCATTGGCTCCGACATGATCTGATCACCTAAGAAAATTTTGTAAAAGGATTTTGACAGAGAAAATTTTGTAAAATGATTGAACAACAATGGCAAAGTGAATTCAATAATATCTGTTATAACATGGATGGGATGTTGAATATCTGATAGAACAGTTGCTAAGCCCTTGATGTTGCATTCTTGTTCAGTTGTTAATGTTGAATTCTTGTTCAGTTGGTTCAATTCATAATGAAGTCTATCTTGCAAATGTACAAAAAGAAGAGAAAAGAATTGAACATCCTATCCACGCCATGACAGAAAGTAAATGCATGTGTATTAAAAAATTTTTGTACGCATCTATCTATATGTATTTCTTATTTGAACAATCATAAACTAGTTTTATTGCATTTTGTGTACAGATCTGGATCCATCTATATATTTCTTATTTTAGCAATCGTAAACCAGTTTTATTGTAAATAACCATCTATGTTTACCCAGCCATTTTGTATTTGTGTGTCAGTTGGTTCCTGCATTTTCACAATATATCACCTATATTATAAATTTGTTTTGACTGTTTTCTATTATCAAATCATAAATTTTAATGATCAGTGCGATTAAAATATTTGCGAATAAATTTGCTCTATTATTTTATCAAGTATTGGCATAGTTTGCTGCCTGATAAGATTATAGAACTGATGAGGTTAGTCAATGAAAAGTTTCTAGGTTTTCAATTCCAAGATGAGGTTAGTCAATGAAAAGTTTCTAGGTTTTAAATTCCAAGACAATGGACAGAACAATTGTTAGCTCTTCACTTTGTTTATACACACTTATGGAATGCAAATTGTAAGCCACACATCTTGTATAGCTATGCATTCATTTTCTCCTATATCATATCCATTCAAATCCTAGCGAGCCAATTTGTTTCACTTCTATATGAACATGACCAAAATGGTGAAATCTCATTTCTATGGTATGAAACGTATGTGTATAAAAAAATTAGCAAAAAATGTAAAAGTATTGAACAACCACCACGGAAACATTATTGTTTCTGCCATAAGTGACAAATTCCAAAATGGGCAAATTGATTGAACAGCTATTAAGTCAATGATTTTATATTCCTGTTTGGTCTATTGAAATCCTAATGATTTCATATCTCTCACATATACATAAAAAAGAGAGAAGTGTTGAAATATTAACAAAGAATAAAAGCATGCCTTTAAAAAAATTTAATCTAAACTGAGAAGGTATTGAGTCTCGTCAGGTGGATTGGATATATCATTCCTATGGGTTGGCAGTTTACAATAGGCACTTGTAGAAGATCAACATTAAAAACTAATTCAAAAATAAGCAAGACTGGTGCTAAACTAAATATTTTTAGTTGTCAAAGTTAAAATAGCCTTTCAATGAATAACTGTTATGTTTAATTGGAAAAGTTGAAAATATATACATGTTTGCTTTTCAGCTAGTACAATGGAACACAGTTTTTTTTTGTATTTTTTGTATTTTTTCATCTGTAAAAAGAATTTTAAAAAACAAAAAACGTAGTCTAACAACAGATAATTTATGATTACTCCAATGTTAAACCACGCAAATAATTTAAGATTAAAATTTTTTATATATGGGTGTTTTAGTATGAAGCATAAATGCTACAGGTCGGAAGGGATGCATATACTCAGGGACCATATTCATAAAAATGCTAAAGTCTATAGACTGGTCTATAGACCAAAGTCGGAAAAAACTGTATTCATAAAAAGTCTAAAGTCTAAAAGTCAGTCTAACTCAAAAATTAATCCTGCTACCCTAGCAGGCTGAATGTATTTAGACCAAAATTTTTTCCGTCTAAATGGCTGTTTTCTTAAAATTTGGATGTTGAGACGAGAAAGAGTTTTTCGTGATAACGAGATTCCTCAGCTTTTAAACCAAAAATGCAAAGATTTCGTTTTGATCATCAAGATATATTGAACATTACTGAATTGATTTGTGGAGATATTGAAAGTCTGACTGAGAGAAATTGAGCTATACCTGCGATTTTGCAAGTTTACATTGCTATATGGTGCTTTTCTTGTATGACAATTCAAATGGTAATCAGTGACTGATAGTATTAGTCAAGCAACAGCATGTCGAAATATTCATAAAGTTACTGCTGTGATTTTTGCCATTTGCCACAGTATATCAGTTTTCCAAATGGAGATCAAATTCAAAAAGTTAAATCTCATTTCACTCAAAAGCTGGTTTTCCTAGCAGGCATTCATGTTTTTCTCTAGAACTTTTAAATATGGGAGGACCGACTTTGTCAGACCTGCTTACTCTGCTGTTCGAGTAGCTGAGTTTCGATGATACAAGTTTAAAAGTATTTCATTACTCTAGGTATAGTCCTTGTTCTATTGTTTCCCTCCTTTATAAGTACATTGCAACAATCATTGCTTCCTCATCAACCATAAATCTTGGTCTGATGCTCATTGTGTTGATCAGTGACCAATGAGATTATGACTATGTCCGTCAGTTTTTGTGTTTTTTACACATGATTGAAACTATTTTTAACTTAATTCATTCAATCTTGGGGCTGAGGAATGGCGATGCTTATATCCTTTGTACAATGTTTGACACAATATTTTGGAGTATATTTTACTTCTATGCTTTATTTATTGATTCCAAAGGCATATTATGAACTTATACTACTTTTTCTCTTCATTGACTGCAAGTGGAATTTTTTAGAAATAGTGACATTATTGTGAACATTCATCAGTGAGGAGACTTCCACAACTATCCTATTGCATAAAAAAGTTTTTGGAAGATATAATGACGATAAAACATTCGATCGAGTAATCAGGAAAGGTAGCATATTTGAACATTTTGTATTTAAATTTACAGTGTGGGAAACCTTTTTTCTGGGCGTTTGAGTTTTTTGTTCCAGAATGGGACAAACTAGGCATCGATTTGTAAATCTCCCTGAGACCAACCCAAAAACATCTTTCAAAAACATCTTTCAAAGAGTTCTATCTCAATTATTTATAGAGTTATGGCTACTAATATTCGATTCTATTAGTAATATGACAGTTTCTACTAGTCTTTTTCTGACGGGCTAGTCTATAGACTGGTCTACATTTAGACAGCCAAAAAAATCTTTTATGAATACAGACTTTAGCCCAGTCTAAATGTAAATTAGTCTATAGACATTAGCCCAGTCTATAGACTTTAGACTTTAGCCTCCTTTATAAATATGGCTCCAGAAAGCTCAGAAAACGAGTTTGGGGACAATGTTCATGCACTCAAAATGGCTCACACTACTAACTAAAAATACATGCTAAATATTGGTTCTAACTCGTAGAAACTTTGTTTTACTCAAATCCAGTGGATACATATAGTCGTCGACATAAATGCTGACAAAACAGAAGCCCGTCAAGTCTGTTGTTATTCTCTTGTTAAACCATGCTCATCAAAAAGCTGTAAGCAGCTGGTTAAGCCAAAAAGCGATAAGCAAATGGCTGGTCCAAATTACCTTTTTTCCTCTTTTAAAACTTCTTTTCCCATTTCCCTCCATTGTGTACGCTTTTATATTTGTATTTGCCCATAAAATTAATCGGATCATATCCGATCTGACGAATCAACTACATACTAAAAAGACATGCTAAATTTTTGTTCTAACCCCTAGAAACGATGTTTCACTCAAATCCAGTGGATACATATACTTGTTGACATAAATGTTCACAAGACAGTAGAAACAGCCATAGTCACTCTGATGTTAAACCATGATTTGTTGAGCAACCAAATGCTCTATCTCCAGTTGACTACTGTTTCTGTAAAATTTTTTAACATTTTAACGTTTTGAGAACAAAACTTGAAATAAATTTGATGAATTAATGTCCTGATCATAAATAATAATCTTGGATCGATATATGAATATGTGATGTGAAAATTCTCATCAGGTCGAAAAACTAGTAGGTCAAAAATTACAAAAAAACTTGATCCAAATTAAAAATAATGATCTTGATCAAAATCGTAATATGTGATGTGAAAATACTCATCTTGACAAAAAAAATCGAAAAAATTTGATCTAGGTTAAGAATTAAAAAAATCTATCCTGTGTATATATTAAATTTTCACAGCCAAGGAGCATGGATAACTCACATTGAAAGATTTTTAAACATGTGTGAAATCTTAAGAAAATCATGGAAAAAGTTTTGCATGCTGTTCTTATGTGGAAAAACTGCTCAAGAAGAAAAAAAGCTGGCAAATAGCAACATCAACAAAGTGCACATACCAATTATGAAGGACGTGGTCACTCACAATTGAGCGATTTTTGGATTCCAACGCACCAATTTTCTTTGTCTGTTCGGCAAAGTAGTAATGTCAAACAATGACGATACGTTTTGAACCCAATCGAATGAATAACGGCATAGTAGTAACAAAAAAACAATCAAAAGACGAAACATCAGAAATTGAGATGTATATAAAAATTTAACTACATTTTGAGCAAAAAAATTAGAGAACATCATGATAAATTTACATGGCAAAATAAAACGGGTATGTTAATAAACAAGTACTGACACATTTGTCAATTTTTTCTATCATTTTTGGATATGTACTATCGCATAAATAATACAATGTGGTATGGGTGTTTGGTCATATTAAAACGCATGAGAAATGGGTCTGGCTCTGAATGATCACTGAGCCGAGATGGAATCTGTAATAATAAATGTATAAATGCAACATCAAGTTATAGTAAGTTAAGTTAAGAAGCGAAAATTAAAATTTTCTGTTTGAGTGTTGAAATAATCGGCAGTATATAATTTTAATATATAATTTTTTTTAATAGACATGCATTTATTTTTGGCCAAAGCGTGTATATAATGTTAACAAGAATATTTTGACTTTAATTACGTGTTACTTAAAAGAATTTGTTGGTGAAATTAAACCTATATTTTGTTTTCCTTGAAATGTTTCTAAATAATAATGAAAATGGAAAGAAAATAGTATTTCGGGTTTTCACGATTACGTGACAGACAATATATCATGTATGACTCAAAATTTCTAAGCTCACTGGCTTATCTTTTAACAATTTTTCAAACGAAAAGGTTTCTAAGTAACAGCTCTAACAAGATCACTTTGATGACAGTCCATTTTTTCAATTTTCTATTTTGATGGATCTCATACATACTGCATTATAATCTTTTTTGACCATCTACAGTCATCGGTTCTCAAAGATCAGAGCATGCTGACACCCATAGTGCATAGAAGTGGAGCAACTAATCTGCCAGTTATATGCACCATAAATGAAGCTACAGCCCGCAATGAATGATTGGGTGTTCCAACCAGTGTTTTTTTTTGTGCTTTACAAACAAAATGGTCCGGAGTACAAACGAAAATTTGGGCTTCATTTGTACCGGTACAAACGAAAATTTTTGGACAAAAAAATTTTTTGTTACTCAACAGCTGTCATTATTCAGTATCAATGGACTTTGTAGGACTTGTTTGTTATGCGTTCACATCGAAAATGACAAACTGGCAGCTGTGGCATAATAATAAAAGCTTTTTGTGGAGTTATTCCACTAGTGCATGTTATGTGCCTCATGATCAAGTGTTTTATGTGTCTGAATTTGTAGCCTTCTTATGTGTCTCATGGAAATAGCCAACCTATTCATATTTCACAGCATCTTTGTTGCATTTTTTAACAATGAATCCTTTTTTCAGCAATTTTTCGCAAATTTTGGAGTACAAACGGTCTTTGAGGGGTCGTTTGTACCAGTACAAATGTACCGAGAGCAAAAAAAAACATTGGTTCCAACCAACTTCAGCAGGTGATGGTTCAAACATATTAGCCATGAAACTGTGCAAATGAGTGAAACATCATGTCTACGGGTTCTTCATTTTATTATGTATTCATTTGCAGAAATGAGAGAAAAAGCTGAATAGCTGTGCCAGGAATAGAATAGAGCAAAAAAAAATTTTTTTTTTGATCTGAATGAACTTTTTTTTAAATTTCTGATCTAGATCAAATTTTTTCTTAGTTTTTGTCGTGATCAGAATTTTCACCTCACAAATTCGGATTTTGATGCAAGATCAGTATTTATAATTCTTATGATTTTATTTTTGATCCAGATCAAGTTATTTTTTTCCTGATGGGCATTTTCAGGTCACATATTAAAGTCATGTTGAAAAAGAACAAATATTTAGCATGTCTTTTTAGTTTGTAGTGAGACGCATTGGGTACGACATGATCTGATAACTCCAGCATTCCGATCCGCCATGATCTGATCATTCGATCAATCGGATCTGCATTGATCTGATCACTCGATCAATTTTAAATTATTTATTGTCGAATATATTAATTTTGCTACAGGCAAATTATGTCTTTATCATTGGTTTTTTGTTTTGTGTTCACTGTTTAACTATTTTATACTTTCATCTAATTTTTCTAGTTCATTTTATTTTATTTGTTTTATTGGTTTAATTTTTTTTGCAATGCAATAAGCTGCTTACGAAATAATTTTGATGTAGAATTGTCTAATAATTTTTTGCTTTGTTTTGTTTTTGTTTGTTTTTTTGGAACATTTCGAAAAAATGTTCTCCAGACAGAAAACAATTTTTGTGATTTTGGAATGGTCCATTCATCCGTACCAATCACAACTGCTGCATGAACAGCAAGTGAAACCTTAACTACATAGCAAAAACGATTTGAAATTACCTAATGCAGACATTTGTCATGAAAAGGATTTGTGTGTTTACTAAAATTCATTAAAATTTTTACAATTCACTCTTTTGAGAATTGCCATATTGAGATTTTGCTGTATCAAGACACTTCACCCTTCTGAGATTAAGTGTAATGAGAAACGGTGTTTCGAACTTCAATGTTGTAGGTTTCACTGTACTGGGGAGATGCCAACACTAAACTTTTACTTATTTGACTAACAGTGTATTTTTCATATATATCTTTTTTCTTGAAAAAAAAATTTATCACGATAGGAGAACACATCAATAATACAATATAATAACCACAGGCTTATAGGCGAGAATGTTTTTGGGTAAACTTTACATATACAATATAACACAGGAAAATTCGAAAAAGGATATTCGTCAAATTTGTTCCTGAAGCATCTTTAAAATAGAAACATATGACTATTTATTGGAAAATTATTAATAATTTTTTCAACATTAATTTTGAGATTAAAATGTATATTGGAGAGCACCAGTTTGAGCTTATCACTTCAGTGCTAATTTTATTTCCATAGCACCATACATTGTCCATGGACGTAAGTGAAGTTTTCTTTGATAATAATAATGTTCTTAATCAAAAAAAAAACTGGAAATATTGGCTGGAAAAAAATTACTTTGGTTAATTAAGGCCTAACTAAAAAAATACCAAGAACGAGCAATGAATTTTGATTTGGGAGACAGCATTTGGCACACTGCCGTGGTTCCAAAAAGTTGATAAATCGGTTGAGCTAAATAGTATTGAAGTCAACCGCTGTTGCTGGTGTAGAAAAACGTTTTGATCACTGGTGTTACCAATTTTTTGAAACAACTGCTTACCCATCAAGTGGACGGTGGATCGAGTTAGCACGCTTGCTGACCACAGCAGTAATAACTTCGTCACATACTTAAATCTTAGCAGTAAATTGAAGTGCTAAATATAACTTTTGTAACTTACTGGGTTTTTCATTTGATCAAATTTGGTTAATTTATCCGCACACCTTCATTCCTAGTACATTGACTGGAATCAAGTTTTCTTCAATAAATAATAATGTTGTTCATCAAATTAACATGTTAATATAAAATAGGTATACTATGATTTTTACCTATTGATCTGCTTGACTTTACAAAATCCTAAAAATATACACCTTATTTTAAACCATGATGCAACACACAAATGAGTTCTCTAAATAACTATACATAAACAACATTACATTTTTTTAATACACAATTTTTGATAAACTATTGGGATTTTAACGAAATAACATGAATTGAAATATAAACTAAAGCTAGAAAACATGGATCTAAATTACCTAATATTCAGGGTAGCAATGATCATCAATTGGTAACATAATTCAGACTTGAAGACTAGGTATATCTGAAGTAAAGCAAAAAAAATTTCCAAATCAACAAGTTAAAGGCAGACAGTTTAAAATTGCTCGTAGCATGCAAAACATAATAAAACCACTGTTATGTGTAGAAAGTTGTTTATGCAAATCTACAGTTTTTCAACTCACTTTGTACTTGGTCGCAAAAGTTTTTTTTTTCTTCATTCATTGCGCAAAGTTTCTTCATTCATTGCGCAAAGTACCTGAAAACAAAAAAAAAACAATAAAGAAATTGTGTAATTCCATACAAATTTTCATGTAACAAAATCGATCTTTTGGCAAACAAATCTTCAGAATCTACTTGGAAATTTCGAAGAAGAAACCCAAAATAATTTCTTCTCATTGTCAACCATATTTTGTTGGAAAAAACTTGCACAGATAAATTTTTGTTTGCTAACTCCAAAATAGATTTTTTTCCAAGCATGTCAGTTTTTGTGAAGTATGAAAAAACATAAGCAAGTTTTTCTTAAAATCCCGCTGTGTAAATGCAAAGTTATTGCCAGAGCAAGTTTAAATTTTTCAAATAATGCAAACCACAACAATATCTTCGAATTTGGTCTATAACTTCCATCCAGGAACTAGTAAATATTTGAGGACAATCAACATATTTTAATGGATGCAATTCGGATTTCATGCAACTTTTGAATTTCAATTTATTCGCTCTGCTATGCATAATTCCTTGCAGTTGATATATTTCAAGATTTCCATGATAATGACGATGCCGTTCATATTAATAACCTGATCGATGCAGATTCTAAATATTTTAATATTTTAGGGTAAAAAATAGATAAATTTGCTTGAATTTATTGGAAAACCCATCCCAAACTAGTTTTCTAGTATTCAATTCGATCCATACCTGTAATTGGGGAGGGTGAGGCCCACCAAATAAAGCAACCCCCCTAGACTTAAAAAAAGAAAATAGGCAAAAAGTACCTTTTTGGGGAAAAATTTTGACTCTTTTTGGCGCTCCCTCTTCAATTGATCCGACCTCTTACAGAAATGATATGATCAGCATCAGTTTCAGACATTTAAAACCCAATTTTGTGAGTTTCAGAGAAAAAATGAAAAGATTAATATGACTAAACCAGAGTAAATGTGTTCAGAGGGTAGCCCCAAAATTTTTTTTCTAGATTTCAATATTCAACAACGCTCGAAAATGAATCTTTTTATTTTTTATTTCTCAAACAGATTTGATTTATCAGTGAATGTAATGAACTTTCAGTCCAACAAACTAAAATTCAAAAACTAGGCAAGCTAGTAAGAATTTGAATCTTTAAATGACAAAAGTTCCAAGCCTTAAAATGTTTTAATCACAAGAAAGTCAAAATTTTTATGAAGATCACAAAAAATTTTTGGGAAAATGCCTGAGAAAAATGTTGGTTTTCATCAAATTCGTGAACAAACAATACAGGATAAAATATTTATCCATAATATGTTGATAATTAGAACCTATAAGCATTCTGCACTAACTAGAATTACCTTTTCTAATGATGCACTAGAAGTCTAGTAAAATATTATAGAAAATTATGAACAAATTGGAAATTTTCATCTTTTTCCATTTTAGAATGCATAAAAATGCAACTGCAGACAGAAAACCCCAATACCTATTCAAAAGAGCAGTCAAGCCTCAAGTTGCACTGTGCCATTTGGCAGAAAAAATTTGGTTGCTGTGTGCAAAAAAACCCTCCATCCAACAGCTATAACAATAGTACTACAATAAAGGAACAATATTCAAATAAGATATAAACAAAAATTAGAATGAAACTTGACATTTACATAATGCATTAACTGATACTAGTATTCATCACAAATTGGGATATCAAATATAATCTTTATGAATAGAGTTTCCGACTATCAATCACATGAATGACTGTTAAGTGCTGATGGGTGATAAATAATGAGGAATCTTGCCACAACTACTGTATAGCGTAAAAACATAATAGTTTCTATCAACTACGCTACTTTGCATTTTGCACCCATTAATTACTTTGGCAAACCTTTTCATTTTGTTCTTCTGCACAATTAACTGAAAGGTTACAAGGTAAGTAATTATTTGCTTATTGACTAAGTAGTTAAAATATTATACTTATTAATTCAGCGCATAGCGCCAAGAAAATTTTGCATTTTCAGCACTGTTTTTTTCCTCAAAAACTTTTTCCACATAAGAACCGGACCCAAAATTTGTTTCCTCATTTTCCAAAAATTTTCCACATTTTTAAAAACGTTTATGATGTGACTAATTTTAGGGGTATACCCAAGCATTTTGTTGTACTTGAGTCAGAAACCTGCAAAAATGAGGAAAAAATAGAGAAAATTCTGGTTATTCAGTCAAAAAGAGCTCATGAAGAATATATTGGTGTTGTACAGCAGCGGATAAAGGATGTTATGTATAGAATTCTCATGAATTTATCGGCTATTAACATTTCTGTGGTTCCAATTAGAATCATCTAATTTTATTTAGCTTTTGGTCTGGCACCTAGCCTCCGAAAATTTTTGAATTTTTACCTTCTAAAGTGTTGGAAAATAGACCTTCACAACATTGAAAAAAAAATTATATCAAATTGATTAAGTGTAATTTTTAGGGTTTTTATATTCTACAACACTGGAAAATAAATCTCTCCAACAGATATTCATGAGCAGAAGTTCTAAAATCCCAAACTAGAATGATGTCTTCAATTACCATCTTCAATAAATGCAAACGTTCAGGTTGCAAACATTTAAAAAATTCCAAGCATCCAGAGAAAAAATTGAGAGAATTAATGAAAAATCTCTTTCGGCGACATAATTAACTGTTAGCAATTAGAAAATGAAACGAGCTAACTTGTTTGATAAAAACTGTTGAGCATTAATTAGTAAGTTGGAGGAGATATGCTAATGGGCGTGCCTGATAGAATATAGTTATCATTATACTCATGACCAGTGCGAAGCACCAAAATTTTTTTGATATTTTGACCCTTTCAAGTCCACCAAAATGCATCTATTCGGTTTTGAATTCCCCAAAATTTTTCCTACAATCAAAACTAAACCCAAAATTTTTTTTAACATCTCGAATTTATTTCCTCAAAAGACCCCATTTGAGAAAAAACAGTGGTTTTCAGCCCCCAGAATAACTAAAAATCAAGGAAATTCAGTCTTCGACCTCGACTAGTCAAAAAATTTGTGCTAATTTGCACAAACGCCCAAATCTTTTTGTGCCATTGCGAATTCTTTTTGTGCCAGAAGAAACATGGTTTCTGAAAAAATAGAAAAAAAAACTGATTAGCTGAATATACATAAATATAGGTAGCAAAGCACAGTAATTCATCAAAAGAAATATTACATGTTTTCTGTACAAACTGGAGTATGATAAATTACTACTTGATTGACCTTTTAGTAAAATTGTTGCATTTGAGGAGTCAAAAAGTTGCAAAAATATTGCATTCCATAAATGTGGTGTAAATAAAAAAAATTAAAAAAACTATATTCTTATTGACCACCATCAAAACACATATGTATTTTGTCATATAATAATGCCATTTTTTCAGTGTTACTACTTTGCTGGCAAAAATTTCTTATTCTTCGCTCTAAGACATTTTATGCTAGATTTTTCGTGTTATTCAGGATGTACAAATACTACTTTGCCTTAAAGAATCAATTAATTCGCTTATCTTCATTCATATTTTCGTCACATGACTTTCGATTAACAACAGTTAATACTTTGTCTTCGTGACTTTCCATCCGTTAATAATAAAAAAGGTATTACTACTTTTCCACATAAAGTCCTTTAAACTACCAAATTCTAACTAAAATGATGAGGTTATTTCAATTCCATGTTAATGAAAGTTTAATTAAATAATTAAATTTTTATTCACTGTCATTTAAATTTATAGATGTCTATTTATAACAATGATCAACATATTGAATTTTGCGAATTAACTCAAAATTTATATAGAAAAACTTTGCAATAAAATTCCCCTTTACGAATAAAAATGGAAATAGTGAAAAAATTGTTTAGGTGAATTCAAGATTATTATCGGCAACAAGCCCAGTATTTAAGGCATTATTCGCCTATTATATTTTCCAATACAAGTATGAACGTGGTTCAACAATCTGATTGATACCAGATATAACAATTGTCGTATTGAGTGCTCGTATGCCCTCGGCTACCTAGCTGCGGTTCTTAGGAGATCCAATCTGGTACGGCCCCTGACGCTAACCCGGTACTAACTACGATCCTACTGCACCTAGCTGAGACTGGATATACGAATATGTTTATTATGAGCAAAACGAAAAGTGCAGTGAAATACAACAGTGGGAGTAAATAGAAAACAAGTGTGCAAATGCCAAAAACGAGAACACCGCCTCCTAACTTCTCCCTGCTTTGCAGATCCTTTTCTTCGTCCCTGTGCACAGAGCCACAGGAAGTTCAGGATATCTCAACACGGGGCCTACGCTGAAACTCCTCCAAAAATGAGACAGATCTATCCGTCTCTGAACAATCACTCACTGAACCTCTTGATCAAAATGGACGTCATAAAATCCTCAGGCCGTGTGGGCTCTCAAATGTAATGCCCATGTGACGTAAAAAACCAATAATACAGAAAATCGTAATCGGCGGGATTGCCCACGCTCCTTTCCTAGTCACCACAAAAATCGAAACGTCCAGCCAACCAAACAGGGCGATCAGAGCAAAAAAAGACATTTCAATAAAAAATATAAATCTTGCAATAATGAAAAAATGCACAGCGGCGTGCCTAACATCAACTTGCATGTATTATGCAAAACTTTCGCGCCATCCATTTGTTTGTTTTTGGACCAAAAATGTGTGACACAAACCGTTTTATCGGTTTGTTTACTTAATAAAAATTGGACACTCTTTAACAACAAAGAAACTTTAGAAAATAAAAATATAAAGAATAGAGGACCAAAGGTCAGAGGAATTGACCCTCTGACATCCCTACCCCCAAAGGCAAGACTTTTCCCACCAGCGAAGGGAAAAGTCAGGAGGTCCCCCAAGGGCCCCAGACCATGGATGCCGTCGGCCGGTGACTCCACTCGTTCCAAAACGACACTACGCCCCGTTGATGCAATAATACAAATAAAAATAAAATTGTCCGTATCGAACGGTATTGATAAAATTATGGGGCCAATGGCGCCGGATGCTACCCCGACGCGACAAAAAGTTTGTCAATAAAATACGCCCAGTGGGCTCGCTGCTCTGAATAAAAAATAAAAAGTTTGAACGAAAAGTGTTCGCGGCACTCGGGCTGAATTTGACGAATGAAAAATAAAATCATTTGACCGGCGGCGAACCCCCGCAGTGCCCGGTTTTGGTTGTGGGCTGCTCACTCCTGCCGTCGATGTATATAGAATCGGCAGCGCCTCCATCCTCCATTTTGGCCTTCGTCTCCATCCTCTCCAGAGGGGGGTTATTCAGTGGGTGGTGAGCCCGCAAGACTTCATATTTTTCTGCCGCCACTGCTCCACTGGCTGCTTGGCCCGACACTGGCCCCCCAACGCCTTTGGTATTATCTGCCCCCAGGGAGAAAGGATGCCCGGAAACCGAATCCTCTGGGCCTTTGGCTGTCTAGATTTTGATCCAAAATGTATATGGTATTTGTTGTTAAAGTAGCTTTGCATTATCAAAATGTAAACTTAAACCCATAACACAGTCTGTGCCACAAAAAAGTTTTGAATGAAAATGTATGTGGATTGAAAAAGATAAGAAAAAAGATTTAGAAATGGTAGCGCGAAGCTGCCTAGCGCATGCATGACGTAACTTGGTGACTAATTTCAGAAAGGCAAAAGAAAAATCAAACATTTACGGAAATACAAAAATTTCTACGATAATTAGTACAGATTCACACAAGGACGAGAAGAAAAGGAACAAAAGTAAATTCGCGCAGGTTCAAATAAAACAAAAATGCAAACGAGAAAATGAATAAAACGAATTAATGAGATTAATAAAACGAGGCAATTTTAAGGCATAGATCCCGGAGATACAATATTGCAAGGCATAGACGTAGAAAAACTTTGAAATCAGAATGTAGAAAAGTTACATTGAAAAAGGATTTTTACACACAACATAGTTACCCTGACCTCACAAAGAGCGAGGTCAAGAATTTACAAAGATATATTTACTTTCCCCGTCGCACGTAATGGCCACACCATGAACGTTGTAATTCTTCATTCCAGTTCCATGGGGCAAATATCATTCGAATTTTCATACTTTGAGGACTATTGTTGTACCAGGAAACTGATTTCTTCGAAACTGACTCTGTGGGGGAACTTTTTTGAAGTGACAAGTCATACCTGAAAAAAGAATGCAGTTTAAATCATCAATGCTTACCTTCCCAAGTCCACGATAATTCAGCGGTAAATACTACATTCCTCGCTGCAACAATCAGCATCGACAAAATTTTTGATGAAATGGCAAAATGTTATTATCCAGAAGATAATGCTCTTCAGTAACCATTCATGGTCGGCCAAAGAACACCCATGAATAATTCCAAACTATCGATAGGTCGTGCTAAGCGGCAAATATTACAACATAAAAATATAGTTCTCGAACTAATAATTTCCAATAATACACATGAAACGACTCTGACGCACAAGAATAAATTTGACTATAAGGGAGTTGATCAGGCTCTCAAACATCCAAAATCCTCAGCGAATAAATTGCTGGCCAGCCAATTTAGAGTCACATTCTCTATAATTACGTTCTCTTTGAATTCTTTGTCTGCTCAATACGAAATTAATATTATATCGCCATTCTTGCAACCGGATGAGATTTTTGCCATCTTGGACGTTGTGGGATTCCATACCAAATGAATACTTCGAATTCTGCTATTTATTCGCCAATTAACAATTATTATGTAGAAGTCCAAATTTGCAAGTCATATTTAGAAAATCAGCTTCCTTGTGGCTTGAAACTTTTGCAATAAAATTATTACCAACGTACAGATTAATGAACATTTTCTATCTATCACACCAAGCATGTGAAAAGATATTGTTTTTACAATAAGTTCTGAAAATTGGGCTTATCCTCTGATCTGTGCCTAAAACTACCATAAAAATTACCAAAATTAAGTTAGTACGATTAAAAAATTGCAAGAAAAGGGAAAAAATATAATACATATGACATTGGTAAAAAGGAACACAACATAAAACAAAATTTGAACAAAACACAAAAATACAACGATAAAAACGAATTATGAGCTACAGTAAAATTCAGGTGTCCACGTAACAAAAGGCATTATGCGATTAATAGAAACTATCTGTATACGCGAATCTAATTTTCCGGCGCCGCGTATTTTTATGATATTTTTATCCAAATTCTGTGTCTCTATCACCTCGTAAGGTGTTTCATTTGTTGTATTGGCTTTCCCTTTTATAATTCCCTTTTGATAGAGCACAAGTTCACCAACTTGGAAGGTTTTCTCGCGAGCCCTCTTATCCTACTGTAATTTTCGTGCAGCCGCCGCTTTTTTGTGATTTTCGTTTATACATTTGTATGTGTTAAGGAGATGTTCCGTTAACATGTATTTGTACGTGTTGTAATTATTTTGTACAATTATCAGCCACGCAATTTCATTATCAAATTGAAATCTTGCCTCATGGCCATACAATAAGCTGTGTGGAGAATTCTTTGTGGTTTTATGGGGCGTACCGATAAGCAAATAGAATTTGCTCCAGATAATGAGGCCACTCATCTGGATCGGTTATCACCGCCCTCCTAATTTGTTCAATTAGGGTTCGATTAAATCTCTCCACCATACCATTGCTTTGCTGGTGGTATGGTGTCGTATTTATTTTCTTGATTTTCAGAAGGTCGCAAACATCCATCATTAATTGAGACATATATGCTGAGCCCTGATCGCTCAGCAGATGTTTCGGTGTTCCGTGGGTGTAGATAACTTTTTCCATGAGCGCTTTCACTATTGTATCGGCCTTTTGGTCTGGTATACATTTGGCTTCGACTGACTTAGTAAAATAATCCATAAATACCATTACATAGGGTCTTTTTTCCCGTAGAGGCGAAATGCTGACCACATCTGTAGCTACTATTTCCCACGGGTAGGATACGGGTATAGGGTTAAGAGGTTGAATCTGGTTTGATATGGGGCGGCACAATTGGCATACGATGCAGGATTTTATCCATTTGATAACATTGTCCTCCATATTTAACCACCAAAATTTACTTCCAATTGTGGCAATGATTCAATCTATACCTTGGTGTCCCATTAATGTGTTACCATGATATTGGTGCAAAACCAGGTATCTAAGTTTTGTAGGGATCACCAGCTGATTTTTCCCGTTGATATTTTCTCTATACAATATATCATTTTCCAGATGAAAACTGTTGAAGTACTTTCTTGAGCTATTTTCAGCAATATTCTTGAAAATATCGGCTAATTTTGAATCCATTTGTTGTTGCTTTTTCACCAAGTCCAGGGAAAATAATTCCGATTCCTTTTTTGCTTCCTCTGGCGTCTGATCTATTTCCTGCTGAGTCGGCGGTGGGGGATCAATAAATGTCTCCTGCGTCTCAGGTTCAAGCATTTGTTTTGTCATGGCTCGCATTACTGCCATGCATTGGGCTTCGGCATTCAATTTTTCGTCCTCTCTTTCTTTGTTACTTTCCTGCTTTTTTCCTCGAGTCTTTTCTTTCTCCTCGGACCGTGATAAAAAATCTGCGAATGCATTTTGACTTCCGGCCACATATTCGAATGTGTAATTAAATTGTCCCATTTCAACAACCTTTGATTTTGTTGTTTTTCTGCAGAAAGCCATGTAAGTGGTTTATGATCTGTTCTAATTGTGACCCTAAACCCCATGACATAATGTCGATACTGCTTGAACCCGTAGACTACGGCTAGACACTCTCTTTCCGTTGTGGAATATCTTGTTTCAGCGTCGTTTAAAACTCTACTCAAATAAGCTATTGTCCAGTGATCATTTTCTGTTTCCTGGTACAAAATTGCACCTATCTCTGTCCCCGAGGCATGGGTTTGAATTACAAATTTCGCCGATCTATCAAACACTGGGTACCGAAGGAAGGGTGCCGTCATTAGTGCGTTTTTTACACCTTCAAAAGCTGTCAACTATTCTTTTGAAAGTTCAAATTTCTCCTTCCTATTCTTCTTTACGAGGGCTTTAAATAGAGGTTGAGCGATGAAAGCTAAATTATGTATGAACCGTTTAGACCATTGTACCAATCCCAAGAACTTCTGTAGCTGCTTGATGGATTTAGGTACCTCGAAATTTTTGACTGCTTCTGTTTTCTGTGGATCAACTGACATTCCGTTTTTATCCAGTATGTGGCCTAAAAATTTTACGCTGGCTGGCATAAAGGAACATTCGTCAGGCTTCAGTGTAAGATTCACATTTGTCAGGCATCGAAATATAGTCTCTAGATTTTCTAAATGCTCCTCGACGGTTTTGGAAAAAATTATAACATCGTCAATATATACTAAACATATTTTCCATACGTATGGATACAGAATTCACTCCATGAGACGCTGAAATTTTGCGGGAGCATTTTTGAGCCGGAATGGCATTACTTTGAACTGGAAAAGACCGTCTTGGCATATAAATGCTGTCTTTTCCTTCGATTTGGAGTGCATTGGTACCTGCCAGTACCCGGACTTTAAATCCAAGGTCGAAAAATAGTGTGCACCTCCCAACGCATCTAAATAATAGTCGATTCGTGGTATCCGAAATTTGTCGTCTTTAGTTACTTGATTAATTCCTCTATAATCAACTACTGGTCTCCAAGTACCATCTTTTTTGCCCACTAAAAACAATGGTGCAGCCCAAGGGCTTCTGTTGTGCAGGTCTTTCCTTAAGAGGTGTGAGAAAAGATATATCTGGTCTGAACTGACCTGTTAGAACTGATCCCTTGGCTAAGCCTCGGTGATAGTGCAACAGTCCGGTTCCCCAGACCTACAACAACAAAGAGAACCTTAACTCTAAGTACGGGGGCCTCACCAAGGACCTCCGCAGTCTCCTAGCTGAGACAAGGAATCCCCTCAGGGATAAACTTACTTGGGTATAACCCGTAAGGGGTTTCCCAAAGCTTACCTGGTGTAAGCAGGCGCTTGGGCCTCTGGCCCTCCGCCTTCGTCGATGCGAATAATCTAAATGAATAAACAAATATATTAAACAATATGTCCGACGAAATGTGTAAAAGAATGTGGGTATACCTCAGTATATAATATATAACACAAGACGAGTTTGCTGGGAAATTATATTTGGGGACGCCAGCAATATAACCAAAATATAATTAAAACGAAATATAGTGAACAATGATTTTTCACTATCGTTTTGGTCTCTCTGTGGCGCTCCACTTCTATGCAAATGTCTGCGCCGCTGGTCGTCCCTTTGCTCGATTTGCATGTCGATTTCCCCACGCAAATTGGCATCAACAGGGTGCCCAACATCCCTTGCTCGTCGAAACTGACCTACGGGAGGTAGAAAAAAAACTTTCGGCCGGGTTACCCCGGCATTAAAAAGAATTAATCAAAAAAGAAAAAATCTACTATTCCGGCTGACTCCTGATAAACAGTTTGTCTCACTCGGACTCCCATTTCACAGTCTGTCCTAATCGGACTCCTGTGCTGGTCGTTGGACACAACGAATACCAAGGGCTTCGCCGCAATGGCTGGCAAGTGACGCCCATTTTGACCTCGGCGTTGATGGAATAACCTCCTGCCCTAAGGAGTACGACAGTGATGTTGGTGCCGAATGTGGCCGGTTTCGGGCTCGGCCGCTCGGTCTGCATGTTGTGACAATTCGTTGGCCGTGGGTCTAACCGCATACAATTCGATTTCCCCCGTCTCTATTTTTTCTAAATTAAACTAAAATACGAGATTATATTACGATACAAAAAGACGACGCGGGACTGTACGAGTATCACAAAATAAAAATGCGCTAAAAATTGAGCAAAAATGTGGCCAAAAATTTAAAATATTTTTACGGTTGCGTTTTTGCACTGGTTTTGTCAAGAAGAAATTTTTTGTTGGCCAGCAGCACCGAAAATTTAAATAATATTTTTGGATTTTATGTTTTTTGATTTTTTTGGATTTTTGTGATTCTATTAGTGTTTTTGGATTTTATATTTTATGAAATTAATAAAAATATAAATGCGAAAAGATGATTTTTGGGCCAAAATTTGTGCGGCTAATTACTGCTGCTGCCCGCCGCCTCGGTAACCTCCTCGAGGTCTACCTCGATAGTACCCCCTCTGACCTGGTTGGCCTCGGGTCTGACCTCCATCCTGGCCTTTATTACGGCCTTCTTGGCTTCCGCCGCGTCTACCAAGCGGCTCGAAGTTCCGATTATGGAACTGGGCCTCTGGGTCTTGACCTTGGTATTGCCAAGATCCTCGGCCTCTATAGGGTCGCTGAGGGCGCCCCCTGAAGCCTCCTCTGGGTTGACCCCGGTCATACCCCGATCTAGCCCTATACGGGGCCGGGTTTGAGAACATATCGTCCCTCCCCTGCTGCCTTTGTGTTGCACCACTGCTAGTGGAGCTGCTGCATTGAGGTTTTTGAGTCCAGAAAGTTGAATTGAGAGATTTTGATGAAATTGATTTAGATTGAGAAAGCGGACTTTTATAAGAAGTGCTAGCAGCCTCACTATACGACCTCTGGCTGGTAGCAGTAGACGATTGTTGTATCGTCGGTGGTTGTTTCTTAGCCGGAGGGAGTCTAGGCACCTTGAACTTACTTGGGCTCTTGGCAGCCGTTCGCTGATATTTATCAGCTTGCGACCTGTCATCGCCTGGTGCCTTCCTCTTAACACCCATCTGGTTTAACCTTTGCGAGCCCATAAAGATATATTGATTAAAGGCTGCAATGTAGACATCGTCTACGCGGTTTCCCTGGGCCTCAACGACTAGTTGTCTGTTCGCAAACGAACACGCCTGGGCATACCACCTACCAATTGCCGTTGGCGTGATCGGAGCAAAGTCCAACTGTAGAAATATCATTAGGGTCACGTACCTAATGGCCGTAAAGACGTCTGAGGCATCGTAATCCTGAAGCCATCTGGGAATGAGAATTAAAATGATCCATTCCCAGATTTCCTCAGGGACGTGCTCTCCATCAAACATGAATCCGCCCTGCATTTCGAACTGTTCGCGGTAATTTTCATGAATTTCGGCCATGGCATCATTGACCATTCTATAAATGATCAGCCGTTCTTGGCGATCAAAGGCGAAATAATTGGGGACCTCTGGATTTTCGAATGAGATCGGCCCAATTAGGCGCCTTTGTTCCCGTTGCCACTCCCAATAATCAATCAGAGTTTCAGCTAATTGACCAGGAGTGACAAACTGCTGTGGCTCCCTTTCGGGTCTATTAACCACCACATTCAGTTTGACCTTCTTGATCAACTTTTCCTCCGATTCAAGATCCGGCTTTACCAAAACGCTTCCCGCAGGTTTGCTACTTCTTGCGGTATAGCTGGTGGGCACGGATTTACTTTTGCCAGATGACGTACTAACCTCTCCGCCGGTTCTCGATACCGTTCGCGTCTGAGTGTACGAAGCAGTTGCAGTGGACGCTGTTGTCCTATCCGATTTCATCTGGCCTTTGGAGGTCTCTGTTCGCGTCTGACTCTTGGCAGTCTCCGTCCTCATCTGACTTTTCGTAGTCTCCATTCTCGACTTTTGGCTTGTCGAATATTCTGGGGTCGTAGTCTCTTCGGCCGTATCGTAGGTGTCGTTTTCAGAACCGGTGGCGGCCGCTCCTTGTTGCTGCTAACCTTGAGCTGCAAGTCTGCGTTGTCTGGCCTTACCTATCCTTTTCCTGCGCCTTACCTTTTCTCTGGCCAAGTGTCGGATGAATTTTTCCGACATACCTTCAGCTAACATCTGCTGAACCTTATCTGGGGAATAAACTCCAGGAATTCCTTCCTCGGCAATTTTTCCCCTCTTCATCAGCTCTGTTGCTGCAATAGCTGAATCTGAGCTGTCATCGGCTAATGCTTGCTCCTTCAGCTTCCTCTGAATTGCCCTCTGACGCAGGAATTCCTGCTGCATCAGCCTTCTTTGCTCTTGAATTTTGGCCTGTAGGGCCTCGTGCTTCGCTTGTCTATCGTGATCCTTAGGATCTTTGGCTTTCACAGGTATCTCCTGGGATGCCTCTTGCATCTTTTCCAGTCTGACATCAATTCCTGACATCTTAGTCACTGCTTCATCAATTTGAGTCTGGATTTTCTCCTCCTCAATAGCCTGTTTCTGAGTTTTGGCCTCCATCGCATCCTTGTTCTCGGATGTCTGGCCCTCAGATTCCAGAATTTCACCTTCCTCTTCTTCTTCCTCGACATCCTCCTCTGAACTAGACTCAGAGTCTGAATTTCGTATCTTCGGCAGGAGCTGCTTTACTTTAGCTGGTAACACATCTGGTGCCGGAGGTACCGATTGCATAATCGTGACAACTTCTGGCTCAGGCTCGGCCGACTGCTGTATCTGAGCTACTTGAGTCGGCTGTGCCACCGCTGGTTGCGTTGGTGGCGGCACCACGACTACAACTGCAGCTGCTTGCGTAGCAGCAGTGTCCAAGGCTGGTTGTGTAGCTTTGACCACTGGGGCTGGTGCTTGCGGCTGCGTTTTAACTTGTCCCGTCCCTCCAGCTTGCGCCGTTTGAGAAGTAGAGGGACGATTTAATGGTACTTTTGATACCAACTCACCGGCTGGGGTATAGGTTAGTGTATACCCAGGCATCTCTGAAGCAATCGTTCTCTCCCGGAAGCTTTTGCTGACAAACTCCGGTCTGAGCTCGAGCGGATTTCTCGGTGCGTACGTAATCAGATAATCGGTCGGCGATGCGTCTTCCGTCATCGGATACCGCAGTCCGGGTGTCAAAGTCTCGAAGCCTACGTAGTAAAAGGTTACATAATAGTAAGGGTTTACCTTGTAGGCTCCGTCCTTCAATAGGGATTTGTCGTCGCCGATTTGTAATATTTCTTCGGCTTCTCGAAATCGTAATGGGACAAATCCGAACCGATTTTGCCATGCGTATACCCCTTGTTTAGATGGAAAGCGGGGTTCCGACGCCAGTAGCATTGCTGCTAGCTCTAAATAATAAGCCAGGCGGTCGCCTGACTTCCAGGACATTCTCTTTATCATTTCCTGTCCTTCTCTAGTATAACTATTTAAAAAGTTATAATTCAGCAGAGTGCTAGTTTCGTAATCACACTCTGCTCTTGAGTGAGGCCATGCCAAGTGATAGGCCAATGGCATGAATTTACAGATGACCTCTAACTCCGCAAAGTTTCGCTCATCTAACATACCTGAAATTTTGGCCAAATTTGGCGTATAAAAATTGGTCTTATAGGCCTGTCTATGACCTTCAATACCCACTGGGTAATGGTTATTAGAGGAAAACACTTCCTGTGGGATGTCATCAGGCTTCCCGGCTTGTTGCCAGTGTAGCTTAGCATTTTCGTACAACGTCAAAGAAATCTTACCGTCTAAATCCCAATAGGTTCCACCTGACTTGAGATTTTCCAAGACATCCTTTGCGATGTTAACCCAGTCTGGTATCTGAACGTCCTGGATTTCGTCGGGATCACTGTCTTCAGTGTATCCGTCGTCCTTCATTGGCTTACCATCTCTGGGGAGCAGTGGATAAAAACCACTTGGCAGTTAAACTCCCTGAGGACGGACGGGATTACACTCCGTGGGTGCGGTATAATAACCCGTGTTATTTCCCTGCATTTGTACGGCCCAACGGTTGTACATTTCACATTTCATCATGTGATAGACCATGTTAGGCTGTACCTGATCGGTTTCCATGACTGGGGTGCCTAGCCCCATTTCTCTATTCACGTTGCCTGGAATCATTAAATATTGTTGGTAAAAATGTAGGGCAATGGTATTGATCTGTTTGGGATCAACCTTGTCATGATCGAAAATCTGCATTTGCATTAGCAGCTGATCGGCCATGCCATTGTGAATCGCGGCAAACATGACCAATAAAGAGTAATATGCATCTAGAGCAGCGTACCTAAGCTCTTCCGGCAATATACCTCTTTTGGCAAACCGATCACGGTTCGCCTTTAATGAAAAGTCATATTGATAAGGGCCCACATCTATCAAATAGAATTCCGTGAACAGTCCCTTTAACCGAAAGGTTTCATGACAGATACCTGTCTGAAAACATTTTTTCTCCAGGTTAATCCCTACCATGGTTAGGGCGAAATGGTCTAAATCGAAGTACCGTCCTTTGGTCTTCCTTAGATGTTCCCGTAAGGGCACAGTTTTATCTCTGTCCTTATTGTCTCGCCCTGCACCACATACGTTATAGATACTTACCAAATCCTCCAATACTGAGTATCCGGGGAACAGCATGTCGGAATTCAAAAAGTCGTGAAGGCTGGTCCATTCTTTGAGTATCATGGTCGTGGTATCGATAACGTACGTTTGACCGTTGGTTAACACGAAGCTCACATATCAGGCAAATTGTTTTCCCATTGGATTGTCAACCTCTCTCGTTTTGAACAAGGCGGCGACTTTATCCTGTTGGACTTTTTCGACATCGAATCCACAAACTGGCTGTCCCCTGAAGATTGAAACTTCTCGGATAAAGTGGAGTACCTGGCTGACTTTCCCGATGTCTACCATTCTTGGTTCCTTGGGATTAGCCGGCCAGTACCCAAATGTGTCTTTGAACCACTGATCCAGTTCATGGATTCACACGGCCCTCTTGACGTTATAATCTAAACATAAGATACTATTAATTTTAGTGGTTATTCCCCTTTTTTCAGCGTATTTTCGGGTCTATACTACACCAGCACCACAACACCAAGCGGGTTAAGTTTCGCAGAAAATAAATTTAGTGCAGGTTGTTAGGTGAGCTACTGATATACAAACATTGAGCTGGTAGGCAACTAACACCTTACCAAATCTTACCCTTGCTACCTCTATATGTTGGGGAGGGTAGACCTGATCCGATTGTCCACCACTTGATGGGACACCAATCTCTGACCAGCTGCTTGAGCGACCAACTACGCTCCATTTATGGCGCTGTATTTACAATTTTTATAGCGCTCGAAATTGATAATTTTTAATGATTTAGATATCGAAAAGGTGATATAATTTGATTTGATTTGAAAATAAATAATTTTTGATAAATTTTTGAATGATAAAACCTTTGAACAGGCTGAACCCAAGGTTCTAGGTTTCCCTTGAATCGTATAGCTCTCGGTGGTATCAGGTATATTTCCAAATTGGAAATTCCCTACTTGGCTTCGAGCTTCTGCTTCTCAGTACTCCCATTTTTCGTTCCCTCTAAGTTCTAACCTCATCTGCTCTTTGGGGCGCCGAGCTGGTCTTCCAGTGACTTCTGGGCATTACCTGCGATTTCCAAGAATGTTTGATAAAAATAAGTTCGAAACTTACCGTCAATGAAGAAAAAACGATTATCTTGGCGGTGCTGGGCCCTGCCAAATTCAACGTGGCGCTCTGTGTGCAACCACTCGCGCGTCGGAGCTTGTTGGCAGTTCCGCGCGCCCTTTCCCATCTCTTTTCGTTTCAAAATTTTTCTTTCGATGGATAAATTTATAAAATTTAAAAAATTTTTTGAACGCTGAAAAAGTTTAATTTAGCAGTTCTGTTAATTTCCTTTTTATCGTGGTTTGGGGAATATTTTACTTCTTCCTTCCGATGGAAGTTTAGAATTCAGATAAGCCGGACAGCTATTATTTGATTTTGGAAAAAATGAAAAATTTGGAAGTTTAATTTTTTGGAAAAAAATGCCAGAAATATTTTGGGTTGTCACTTTGGTCTAAAATTCCAAAGAATTTTTCCCAAAGTCTGATATAAATACGAAAAATTTACAAAATAAATACGAATACTACTTAAACGCGATAAATATAACAAAATAATACATTTTTAATTAAAATAAGTACCTACACGCGCGAGATATGTACATAATTAAAAAAAAATCAGCGGGAGATCGCGCATAGATTCCCCTTGAGCGAATTTCCAAATGATTTCATTTGGTTTGGCGCTCCAGTCGTAACTGTTTGTGCCATATTGGAAAGTGACGTATTTTCCTCACGTGGCGCGTCCTGATTGGCTCGCGCTATTCGTGGCAAGACCCTAGTGGTCTCATAATGAAAATGTTTCAACCTGCTGATTGAAACAATTTGGCAATTTAGCGGGTTGTCCCAATGTACAATGGTGACAACATTCTCTGCTTCTCGCGAAATGTCCGTAACTATGAATGGACCTGACCATGGTAGTCCTAATTTTTTCTGCTTGTCTACTTTGAGCAGAACCCAATCATTTTTCTTGAACCCATTTTGTTACGATTTTTATCGAAGTATTTCTTTGATTTCTCAGCAGCACTCTGGATATTTTTGGCAATATCCTCATATAAGTTGACTTAATGATTGGTCAACACAAATTTGTATGCCTCTGCATTGCTGTCCGGCATTACAATATCATATGCTTTCGATAAGTTTAACCCGAAGGTTGCCTCGTGACCTCTAAGCAATGAAAATGGGGATTGCCCCGTGGCTGCATGTGGTGTGGCATTGTAAGCAAACACCACGGCTCTCAAGTATCTCGGCCAGTTATCTTTTTCCTCAATGGCCACCTTTCTGAGCTGTTTAATGAGTGTCTGATTGAACCTTTCTACCATACCATTACTTTGTGGATGGTAGGCTGTCGTATAAATTTTTTGACACTCTAATAACTTGCAGATCTCTTTCATCAGATCTGAGGTAAAACAACCTCCTCTATCGCTGAGTAGTCTCCGTGGAGTCCCGTGTCTAAATACAATAGATTGTAGAAAAGTGTCTACAACGGTGCTAGCTAACTGATCCGGGATCAGTTCAGCTTCAACCCACTTTGTAAAATAGTCCTGAAAGACTATGACATACGGTCTCTTCTCACTAAGTGGAGAGATACCCACAATATCCACTGATACTATGTCAAAAGGACCTTGTGGAATAATTGGTATCAGTGGAGGAATTTCCGTGTTTCCCTGATTAGCCATTTGACATACTGGACAAAATTTTATCCAGTGCCTGACATCCTTCTCAATTCCAGGCCACCAGAACCGTTTTTTAATCATAGCAAGGGTCCTTTTGAACCCCTGATGAGTCATCATTACGGCACCGTGGTACTGGTGCAAAGTATTGTCCCTAAGGCAGGATGGGACGACCACCTGATCATCCGATCCCTGTCCGGCTTCGCAGTATAACACTTCATTCTGGATATAAAATCCACTGTGATACTTGGTTGTCCCATTTAGACCCAATCTATCAAAGTATGGTCGTAATACCCCATCTTTTCTCTGCAAGAGGGCCATGAGATCATCTCTAATTAGCCCTTTTGGCAACTCATTTTCATTGGGATCTGCCAAAGTAAACTCCTGTTCTTTTTCTGGGTATAACCAGGTTACTCTTTTTTCTTTACTTTTCTCCTGGTTTCCCCTACTTACCTTTTCATTACCCTGATTGCCATCAGGCTGGATCTGAGCCTGATCTCCGCTTCTTTCGCCATGCTCCTTGTAGTTACGGCATTCACCAAGTCTGCAGGCGAGGTTGATTCTGGATCACCCTCAGAATCTTCTGGATAAATTTGGGTGAATCTCGGACTCATATCAGTCCTCTGATTTTTCTTACCTTTAGGCTCCGGATATAACGGAGTACCGTCTTCAGGATTCCGATCTGTCAGAATTCTGAATCTCTTTACCAAATTGAGATGCTTTTTCTCAATTAGCTGTGCCTCAAGATCTTTCAGATTTCCAGACTCTCATTTATCCTCTGAGAACATGTTCCCATTTTGGCGGTATCTTTTCCACTTGATCATCTGGTTCATCCATCCTGGACAAAAAGTCTGCCATGGCATTTTGTTTTCCAGGCACATACTCTAGCTTATGGTTGAACTGAGAGATGAATGAGTACCATCTCTTTAATTTACCATTGGTCATCGCATTGACCTTCATTGACAACAAAGGTTTGTGATCAGTTCTTATGATCACCTTATGACCTACTAGGTAGTGCTTGTATAACTTTAAGCCATACACTATTGCCAAGCACTCCCTTTCCGTGGCTGACCACTTTTTCTCGTCCGCTTTTAAAATTCTGCTGTTGTACGCAATTACCCAGCGGTCCGACTTAGTCTCCTGGTAAAGGACTGCTCCTAGTGCTGTTCCGCTGGCATCTGTCTGAAGGACAAAGTCCGCAGACCCGTCCAAAACCGGATACCTTAGAAATGGCACTGACAATAGTGCTTCTTTCAGGCTCCTAAAAGCCTGATGGTGAACCTCCGTAATTTCCCAAACACAGTTCTTCCCGGTTAATTTATACAATGGTTCAGCATGTTTAGCTAACCCTGGTATGAACTTCTTACACCACTGCAACATTCCTAAAAACCTTTGCAGTTTAGGTTTAGACTCTGGGAATGGGAAATCATTTATTGCTTTGACCTTTTTCGGATCTGGGGAAACTCCATCCGAATTTAAGATATGTCCTAAAAAATGAACTCTCTCAGGCAGGAATTCACACTTCTCCGGCTTCAAGGTCAAATGAGCCTTTCTTAGAGCTTGCAGGACTAGCTCTAGATTAACTAGGTGTTCCTCAAATGTATTTGAGAACACAATAATATCGTCTATATAAACTAGACAGATTTTCCACACATATGAATGCAAAACTCTTTCCATCATACGCTGGAATTCGGCTGGCGCATTCTTTAGGCCAAAGGGCATGACTTTAAATTGATAAAGCCCTTCTTGGCATATGAAAGCAGTTTTTTCTTTGCTTTCTTCATCCATTGGCACTTGCCAATACCCTGATTTGAGATCTAAGGTGGTATAAAACTTTGCTTTACCTAAGCAGTCTAGATAGTCATCCATTCTAGGAATGGGATACTTATCATCCTTGGTAACATCATTTATACCCCTGAAGTCCACTACTGGTCGCTTGGTACCATCCTTTTTACCTACAAGGAATACCGGAGCTGCCCAAGGTGACTTTGATGGCTCAATTACACCCTTTTTGAGCATATCTTGGACATGCTCATGAACATGTGGCCGTAAATTTATGGCAGTCCTGTGGTACCTTTTTGCCACAGGGGCTGCATCGCCTGTATTTATTTTACAGGTCAAATAGGGTGTAGTAGTTGGAGGATCATTGGGCAGGCTGAACAGGTCTCTATATTTTGCGAGACATCGTAGAGCTTGTTCCAATTGCTCTGATGGTATGTTGGATTTAGCCAGCATATTGTACAAAGCTTCCTTGAATGCTTTCTCATCCGATTGAGGAGCTTCAGGTCTAGCTCGAACTGCACAAGTTTGCAGCTTCTCCAGATCCTCAACTATCTTCCCCTTGAGTTGATCTTGGTTATCTGTATAACACAACACTGAATTAGTATGGCTAATTATTTGATTTCTTTTCAAATGGCATCCTGATCCTGTGTTGTTAGATACCATAACTACAAAATCATCTCTTGTACCATCAACTATGGTACTGTCAATGTGGAACCTTTCCTCATTTTCTTCAGACTCTATGATGATTCCATTAAGGCGATTTTCGCCTACCTTATCCCAAAGTTTTGCTCTCAGAAGTATATCAGTACCACTTGGTAAGTAGATGGGATTCACACTCACCCCTGGCACCGAAACCTTTAGCAGGCAAATCTTTGGCTGATTCTGGTCGGCGGCGCTCGCCATGGATTCCGTGGCGCTTGTGGTCATGACCTCTCCACAATTCGATTGGGGCTGGTCCGGCGTCACGTATATCCGCTGCTGACGGTTGTTGAGCGTCATCGTCCTATTCCTGAAATCTATTATGGCTCCTACCTGCGGATGAGCCAAAAAGTCTGTTCCTACTATAACATTTTCACCTGCTTCAGGTATAACAATTGCTTTTACCAGGAACTGTCCACACAATGTATCCATCCTAAATTGGATATACCCATGGGCTTGGACTGTCTTACCATTGGCTACAGTAACATTTAATATCCTCGGATATTCAGTGTAGTCCGGGCCCAAAGTTTCTTTCAGAAACTTAGCCGACATGACAGTACACTGAGCTCCTGTGTCAATTAAAGCCAGTGTCTTACGACCTCCTATAACAACCTCAATATGGAATGGGGCTGTTCTGGGGTACGTATCCAACAAATGTTGTTCCTAAGGACTAGCTGGTGTGCCTCTCCTTACTACTTGTACTGATGGTACTACACATTGTGGTGCAATTGCATTCATTTGCACAATGCTACCTAATACAACATTTGGGCAGTTCACTCTCTGATTTACTTCACCTAAAGGACTCATTTGTGATTACCTTGCAACCATAACACTCGAATAGTCCTTTTGGGGTGGCTGATTTGTGAATTGACCTTGTTGAAGAGTCTGAGTCGGATCCATAATAGCCTGAGGTGGCTGAGGTTGCTGTATTGCAGCCTGCTGTTGATATTGCTGCATCTGTTGGAACTGCTTCTGCAGCTCCTTCTGCCTTTTAAACTCCAGAAATTCATTATAATCTGAATTCTGCTGATAATTTTGGCGGCTATCCTGATAACCTGAATAGCCTATATTATACGCACCTCTGCCTCTGTTATTAAAATTGGCATTAGGGTATCCTCCTCTACCTCTATAGTTACCTCTAGCAAAATTGTTGAAGCCTCCCCTGTTGAAGGTAGGGAAGCTAGCTCTGCCTCTGCTCCTGCAGTCTGTAGTATTATGTGTTATGTTCTTATGGAACTCACACCATGGCTTTGTCGGATCTCGGGAAACTTGACCTCCCTGACTGGTACTAGGTATGGCCACATCAGACCGATTTTCCATTTGCCTATTATCAACCTTTTGCTGAAGCTGATCGAACCTTTCGACCAGTTGTACCATCTCTTTAGATATTTTTAATAGAAGGGATTCCTTCTTACCTTTTTCGGTCTGAGCCCTAGGGGCTTCCCGAACTGGAACATCTTCTATTTCAGGAGAATCACTCCTTGACCTTTGGGTTTGGGCCGGTACCTGATTACCTACAGTTTGATATGGTTGCGGAAACCTTTGTCTCTGGCGTAGTTGATATCCTTCTGACTGGTTCCTAGCAACTACGGCAATTTCAGGATCATGGCCACTAGGCATACCTACTTCATTAATTACAATTGGATCCTGCTGTGTACCCTTAGGTCCATATCTTTGAAAGGCATTCCTATATCTTCCTTCAATGTCATGAACTTCAACTGCTAGATCATACCAAGTTCTGAAGGTATGCTTTGAATTCTTAAGTTCAGACTGGAACGTGGGGTCACTCTTATATATGAAGGTGTCAATAATCAGTCTCTGTTTAGACTGATAGTCTAAATCACTCTTTACTAGTTCCACTAATATGCTGACCCTTTTTAGAAACTCTACGGCCTGTTCATTGGGTCTTTGTTGGATCTCAAATAATTCCCTGGTTAACATTTCCAGGTTACATTCAGGTGCAAAGACATTTATGATGGCTCTCCTGGCCTCCCTATAGGTCATGTTGTCTCCTGCAACAGCCTTCGGTCTACCTTTAGAAAGCCTCAGCAGTGCTTCATACTTAGCTGATTCGGGTGTATCCCTAGGGAATTCCCCTTCAAGTGCTGTTAAGAAGCTAAGCACCTGCTGATTTACCATACCCTCATCTAAAAGTTTGGGTAACACACCTTTAACGATATTCCTGACTACAATTTCATGTGCCAAATTACTTGATGGCACTTCCCTCTGATCATAAGCTGCTGTTAATACTGGATCAAGATCAGAGTTGAGGGATTGCAGCATAATTCGATTTGGATCTCGTTGAGGTGGTACACCTCCTTGATTTGATGGGATATTGTCTCTGTCAAACCTGTAGTCCCTATATGGGAAACATGCCAATTGATCTGGTCTAAGGGTATTTGGATCAACTATGTTTCCTCTACCATCATAGACCACTCTTGTTAAAGTTGGATGCTGCGAAGCTATCTGATTTTGATTCCCGAAGTCTGCTGGTTGCTCAGCTCCTTCGAATCGAAGATCTCTAGCTGGACCTCTCCAACTTTTGGGCTCAAAGTTAAGCCTTTGCCCTTCATCATACTCAGGCCTATTACTAGGCCCTGCGCCTGCATTCATTTCAGCAGTGAGACGGTTGTCTCTTTCTGCACCCCTAACACATGGTCTAACCTGTCTATCCGGCTCCTGTCCGCTTCGCTTTTATTGTCCTCGGTGGCGGCATTCGCGATTATGTCGAACAAAGCTTCGACGGTCCCTTTTAATTCGTGTAGCTGCGTCGTCAACTCTTGATTGGACATCTTGGGAGCTCTTTCCTGCAGTTGGAATCGCTCTTGCTCCTGGGGAATCCTCTCTAATCATTGGTCGATTTTGGGGTCCCTTTCTTCCAAATTTGGTCGAATTTCGGGCGTAATGACGTCCCTTTTCGGTCCTGCTAATTCGATCTTTGGCGGCGGTGACCTTTTTAAATTTCGCTGCGGCGGTCCATCTGGGTCTGGGTTCGGATTCGCCGGGCCTGCCTCTTGCGGATCGATGGCAATCGCTGTTGGGCGGTCAATTGGTACACCTGCATCTTGCAGCGTAAAATGCATTGCATTTTGCTGCAATGGTTGAACCCTCGCGGGAGTTTGATCTGGGATCACTGGGTCCGGAGCAGCATGCCATTGCTGATCTCCGTCTGCCAAGTTGACAAGATTCCCAGCACTCGCCACTCTGGGTGGTGATCTGTGTAAAGTATTACCTCTCGGTATCCTTTCATTAGGCATTTTAAAACCTGCTAACTTTGGATAGTAACCTGGAGGATTTTCTTTTCTCCTAGTCTGACTACGAAGTTCCGTGGTAAGGAGTTAAAAGCCACCACTTGTTGTGCAGGTCTTTCCTTAAGAGGCGTAAGAAAAGATATATCTGGTCTGAACTGACCTGTTAGAACTGATCCCTTGGCTAAGCCTGCAACAGTCCCGTTCCCCAGACCTACAACAACAAAGAGAACCTTAACTCTAAGTACGGGGGCCTCACCAAGGACCTCCGCAGTCTCCTTGCTGAGACAAGGAATCCCCTCAGGGATAAACTTACTTGGGTATAACCCGTAAGGGGTTTCCCAAAGCTTACCTGGTGTAAGCAGGCGCCTGGGCCTCTGGCCCTCCGCCTTCGTCGATGGGAATAATCTAAATGAATAAACAAATATATTAAACAATATGTCTGACGAAATGTGTAAAAGAATGTGGGTATACCACAGTATATAATATATAACACAAGACGAGTTTGCTGGGAAATTATATTTGGGGACGCCAGCAATATAACCAAAATATAATTAAAACGAAATATAGTGAACAATGATTTTTCACTATCTTTTTGGTCTCTCTGTGGCGCTCCACTTCTATGCAAATGTCTGCGCCGCTGGTCTTCCCTTTGCTCGATTTGCATGTCAATTTCCCCACGTGAATTGGCATCAACAGGGTGCCCAACACTTCTAGAGGGCTCAATGACACCTTTTTCCATCATATCTTTTACATGTTCACGGATGATGTCTCTTTGCATTATAGGAGCTCTCCAGTAGTGCTTTTGGACGGGTAATGCGTCTCCTGTATCGATTTTATGCTGTGCCTCGTGGGTCATCGTTAAAGAGTCATTTTTCATACTGAATGCATGCCTATGTTTGAGTAGGACATTCATAAGTTGCTGTTGCCCTTCTCTATCGATACTTGATTCTTTTACCAACTGCGTCACAACTTTGATGAATTCGGGTTCACTCGCTGTTGAATTTGAAGTTCTGTCTGAAGTTGATGGATTTTTTCATCGAATTCTGGTCCCACCAATTTCGTTTTGGATTTTGCTATTAGCTGGTCGCTGCGCAGCTTTATCCCTTTATTCATTTCATATATAAGTAGAATTTGAAAATTGTCTTTAGCATCCACAATTGAGGCATCGATGTCGAATAAGGTATCCTTCCCCATTTCTTCTACCACTATGGGACCCTTTGTCCAATTCTTCTGTGGCCAAACCACAGCTCGGACAAAAGAAGTGGTATTGGGGGGTATATGCGTCCTGGATTTTGCCCATATAAAAGTTTTCTCATCCATTTCCGTTATTCGCATGACTTGTTCTTGTTCGTCTTCGCTTTCTAGTTCAGGTGGTTCTTCATCCTTAACTTCCTCCTGTAGAGGTACATCATCCAAAACCACCGGATTATTTGGAATTGGCAGCCGTGGTGGTATTTGGGCGTCCTGGAATAGTGTTTCACTAATAATTTGTCTTTCTACGTTCGCTAGGCGTATGTGGCCTTTTCGAAAATCAATAGACGCCTGTATACTAGGATGGGTTAGAAAATCTAGGCCCAATATAATACCTTGGTTCAGGTTGTGTAGTAATGCGAACCTAGCAAGAAAATTCCCAAAACCAGTTCGGAGGTAGATAAATGTAGGGCCATATGTTGTTACTCATTTTCCTACAGCTGTTACTACTGAATTTTAGATGGGGAATTTAGTCTTTGGTGTATTCAGTAGTCTCGATGCTGTATCTGTCCTCATGAAGCTAGATTGTGCTCCCGTATCGATTAGGGCTTTAAATTCTTCTCCCCCTATTTTAACGGGTATTAATAATGGTTGGCATTTGCGAAAATTTTCCAAAAATAGATATTCGTTATCATTGGCAAGTCTAGGTTTCGCTTCTGAAGTAGAATGGATGACATTCGCCAGATTTAACTCATAGTTCTCTATTAGAACTCCATCCAAGGCTATAATTTCTGGTTGGTCTTGTTTTTTAGCTTCTTGAGAATTTATCACATTTATGGAATTATTTGAGGGATTACTCGCCAGTGGTGCTGCTGTTGGCGGTATGACATTTGGCGGTGGCTGTGGAACATTGCTTTGACGATAATAATATGCCACATTTGGGTTTTGCTCCACATTATTATTATGATATGGCGCCCATTGGCCAAAATTAGCAAATCCGGCTCGTCCATGATTTACAAAACCACCTCGATGATCAAAATTCCGATTGTACAAATTGTTTCCACGATTCCATGACCTTCCCTGATCCGTTGGTTGAATCAATTCAGGGTGAAGAATGAAACAATTTTCCGATGAGTGGCTATTTGATTTATGATATGTACAATACAGTCGGTGATACGGATTTCCCAAGACTCGATCAGGTAAACTATTATATGGTACATTATTGTCATTGTTAACTCCCCAACAATTAAGAGCTGATGGGCCCTGATTCCTGATCGCATCATTAACCATTTTCATGATATCCTGGTGAGATAAGGGGGTTTGAAATGCTGGTGGTGGTGGAAAAATTTGCTGAGGCCATGGAATTTGGTGCGGTTGATTACCAATATTATCTTGCTGATGAATCTGTAGATTATTAAATCTTCTGTTTTCATAGACTCGATTCAGCCGATCATCTTCACCGTCTTCTTGATCCTCGCTGAATTCTTTCTATGCGGTCGTGTCGGCTTTCAATTTATTTACGAATTCAGCCAAAGAGGCGATATTTTTGAATTGGTGTAGCCGACCCTCCATACGAGTTTGGACATATACCGGAGCTTTATGAAAATATGTTTCAATAACAATTCGATTTCGTTCATTTTTCGTTTTTTCGTAATTTAATAAATGGACATAAGTCTTTATTTGTCGCAAAAAATCTTTTGTAGTTTCCCTTTTTCGCTTTTTCATATCATGTAGCTCCCTTCTGAGTGCAGGAGTGTCCATTTTGGGGGCAATCATTCTGATTACGCTTGCTTTTCCTTTTCCATAGCTGCCGTTCTTGTCCACATAAGTCGAAGTTTTGAAATCGCAGCAATGCCAGAGTACCTCAATTCTTAGGTCTTCTGTGTCTTCAGGCTTGAATGTGCCTTCCAAACACACGAAAAAATTGAGTATTTCTGCGGCCTCCATTTTATCGGATATTTCTTTATTTTTCATTCGGCTCAGAATTATCTTCATTCTCTTTTCGGGATCTTTGCAATATCGTCCATACTCTTGCTGATTTCGAGAAATGCCTCCTGCTATGGGTTGTTCTGTTCCCGTATTCCATGACGTCGTTGGTATTCCATCTTCAATCATTCGATGTTGGGCACTCTGGGCCTGTGCCTGAGCGAAATGGTTTTCGAACCAATTTACTTTTCTTTCCAAACTCCTGTCTAAATGGTCCTTGACTGGTTCAGACGGAAGTATTTCCATATCTCCAGAATTCGATATTCTTTTGTCGGGTTTCTTATCCATTTTCTTCATCAATTCCCGCATTTGTTTCTCAACTTCTTCCAAGATCTTTTTTACATTTTGTGGCTCCTGTTCTCGTAATCTTTCTTCCAATAATTTTCCTTCCGCTCTTTCTCGCATTAGTTGCTCGAGTATTTCTTGTTCCCGAAGTGCTGCTTTCGTTCTTTCAACATTAGCGGCATTTGTCGATTTGTCAACGGCTCTCTGCATTGATTCCAGGATTGCTAAAGTAGCCACATCCTGTATATTTCTGTTCGTTACCCTTTCGATTTTGTTCTTCGGTTTTGTTTCGATGTCGATTTTTGCGTCAATTTTTGGTATTGTCGGTGTATATCTTGAATTATAAAATGATACCACATTCGTTTCTGGAGGTACACTAATTTTTTCGAACGATGATATTGAACCTGAGGATGTCTGTATCCCCTGATCCCCATAATCATATATCTCTGCGTCAATAGTTTGATCTTTGTCACTATCCTTGGGTAAGTTGGCGAATTTCTTTGCTACTTGTTCGATTGTTGCCTCCATGTTTGCCATTCGTTTGGCATGATCTTCTTTGGCCAATTCAGTTTGTGATAATGTTACTTTCGGTCGTCTTCCCGTCTGTTTTCGGATGGTTAATTTTGGTTTCGATAATTTCCTCATAATTTACCTTTGTAGCTGTACAGGTCACCAATGTCGTATTGCGTGCTCGTATGCCCTCGGCTACCTAGCTGCGGTTCTTGGGAGATCCAATCTGGTACGGCCCCTGATGCTAACCCGGTACTAACTACGATCCTACTGCACCTAGCTGAGACTGGATATACCAATATGTTTATTATGAGCAAAACCAAAAGTGCAGTGAAATACAACAGTGGGAGTAAATAGAAAACAAGTGTGCAAATGCCAAAAACGAGAACACCGCCGCCTAACTTCTCCCTGCCTTGCAGATCCTTTTCTTTGTCCCTGTGCACAGAGCCACAGGAACTTCAGGATATCTCAACACACGGCCTAGGCTGAAACTCCTCCAAAAATGAGACAGATCTATCCATCTCTGAACAATCACTCACTGAACCTCTTGATCAAAATGGACGTCGTAAAATCCTCAGGCCGCATCTGCTCTCAAACGTAATGCGCACGCGACGTAAAAAACCAATAATACAGAAAATCGTAATCGGCGGGATTGCTCACGCTCCTTTCCTAGTCACCACGAAAATCGAAACGTCCAGCCAACCAAACAGGGCGATCAGAGTGAAAAAAGACATTTCAATAAAAAATATAAATCTTGCAATAATGAAAAAATGCACAGCGGTGTGCCTAACATCAACTTGCATGTATTATGCAAAACTTTCGCGCCATCCATTTGTTTGTTTTTGGACCAAAAATGTGTGACACAAACCATTTTCGGTTTGTTTACTTAATAAAAATTGGACCCTCTTTAACAACAAAGAAACTTTAGAAAATAAAAATATAAAGAATAGAGGACCAAAGGTCAGAGGAATTGACCCTCTGACACAATTCATGACTTCAAAAGTTTTCTGTGGATATTGTTTTTGATCGACAACGAAAATAGCATAAACTTGGAAAACATTCAGTGGCTGTTAACCCTAGCAACTTACTACAATGTAACATTTATCAAAGTTAAATGTGAACAATTTTTGGATAACAAGCTTAAAAATTTCAAGCTTAAGGCCAACTACACTGAAATGAAATTCGTATACCAACTTATTAGGAAGTATAATTTTACGAATTTAGCTGCACAGGCTAAGCGATATGTGCAAGAGAAAATAGAAAGTGAAATGTGTGATATGTCACATAAAAAATCATTTATCCTAAACATTTATTTAATATTCATTATTTCTAACTTTTGAGTTTCATGCGAATATGACCATATTAGCGAGCTTTTTCTGCACATTAGAAATTGCACATCCTGTAACCCTGACAAACCTCGATTTATATGTGGTACCAATACAACTGAAAGAAAATGCAGAAGCTGCTGGCAAAGCGACGGCCAGAATTTAAATGATGTCCATGATAGCCAAAATTGTACAAATACGACATCCTGTATATGCATATATAGATTAAATACGTAAAATATTTGAATATTAATATTTTTTCAGATAAATAAGCTGTGTCATTAAAAGAGCTGAAATGACAGAAAAAAAATCTTCAACCACTATTTTTTAAAGTCAACTATTTAGGAGTCAAAATTTCTGGACATACTGCACTGATATCTTTGAGATGAATTTTCTGAGTGAAGAGTTAATAATATCAAAAATCCGTATTATTCAGATGTGTACAGTAAGAAAGCAGAGTGTGTCAGAATTTAGGCATATTGAAAACCTACTTTTACAAGTAATAAAACACAAAAGTTTACTGTATCCAAAAAATAGGAACAACTATTTACTACACAAAGTGAACATATACAAATTATGAAACAAAAATTATACACAAAAAATATGGTAAAATGTTTGAAACTATTTGAATTACCAATGTAAAAATAACATGCTCCATTAAATTGTGCCAAATATTAATTGTACTGGAGGGATACACCAGAATAAGTTAATTTTAAAAAGCAGTAATTAAGATCAAACCAAAAAAGAGACAACAACACTTTCGTTACTTCAAATATTATACATTTTAAAAATTCTTATTAATATCTAATTAATAAAAAAATGAGATGAATTATCTATTTTCTAATTTTTTTAATTTCAAACTTATTTACTCATTTGTAAGAGCCACATTGGTATTCAAACAGCCTTACTAAACATGTCAACTGTAAAGCTATATTCATTCCAACATGAAAAACATTGGACCATATCCATATCATGTAAAAATTTTTCCCTTTTTAACCAGTATAAATTTTTACACTTATGACATTTCAGGCAAGAATCGTAACACCAAAATATTGGAAGTAATATTTGATTTTCGAGTAATTTTGATGTGAACTCACATTCCTTTCTTTTGATATGAGCTAAGAAAAGCAAACCTAAAAAGACAAAATAAAGACAATACAGACAACAATGTTAATAAACAACAAACCTAAGACTATTTTGCTAGCTAATTTATGAATTTCTTCAAACCTTTCAGGCGTGAAATTCATTACAAAGGAACGAGCTTTTCTAATATATCATTGTATCTAAATTTTACGCACATTTTAACAAAATCAATAAATTTGGAATCATCGACTTCAAAATTTTCGAGACATTTATCAATATACCCATGAAATTTATAGCAGAAAACCGATACATTGAAGTAATCAATGAGAATCAAAAAGTCACTCATTAATTCACAGTTATCCAAATTGAAATCGTCTACTTTCATTAAGGATAATATTAAAAAAATTGACACAATAATTCGAAATGCGCCGATAATATATCTGGCAATTCGAAAATATCGATATCATTTTCCAATTTCATAATTAAATTACTGAAATTGTTGATTATGTCACGCGACACATACGAACACTTCCAATTAAAACTTATACAAAAATTTTGACTTTTGGTGGATTGGCATATTTCGTCAAATAGACAACTAGTTTCCATTCTGATTGATAATAATCTGATGCAATATGGCAAAGAATTAACAGTTCAGATATAGGATACACGTTAATGTAATTGTTAACAATATTTTATGTAAAATATTGTTACAAAAGAATTTGGACAAAGTAATGTAGCTGATCAATGTGATGTATATGCAAAAATTTCAGGCAAAGTAGCAACTCAAATTAGGAGGCAAAGTAGTAACGGTGATTAGGCACATTGAGATCATTAAATACCATGAGATGATATGCATCCTCGATTCCTCGTGCTCCTTTATTGGAAAAGTACAGTATCTAACTAACGAACAACAATGATTTAACTACAATATAAACGTACATATAGAACACAATTAAAACAATGCAAGTTCTTAGTCTAGTATATCTATCAAAAATATTTGAAAAATTCTCACTTATTGCAACTTGAAATAATGAAATCCTATAAAAACCTTCAAATTAAGATACACTAGAATAATGAACATCTAGTCAGTTTTTATAAAATGCTTCTCAATAGAAAAGTGACACAAACAAGTACTGTTATCAAAATCCTTTACATAGAACCCTAACTATAAAATATTTTGCTAATATGATATATTGTTTATCAGCAAACCATTGAAATCTGAAATACTACTTGCTTTCCACTTTCATTATTCAAAAGCATTTCAAAACAAACTGACTAATAATCAAAACTGATAACAACCTTCAGTTTACGACAAAATAGAATATGAAAGATCTAGATAAAATTGGTGAATCAACAAAATTAAAAATACAATACATTAACAAACTCCGAAAATTCAACTTTCGCCCTCATTTTTATCAAATTTAAAAGAAAAACTTAAAAATGCAATAAAATTCCATAGACAGATAAAAAAATTGTCCGGCATACTTCCTTTCAGATGATACAACATCAGAAAGGACAAAAGTTTTACACCGAGCATCACAAGAACTTACGATGCCAGGAACAACATATTTGATTTTGACAAAATTGGAACAACATTATCAGAGATTATCGTCGTTTAAATCTTCAAAAGGCCCCAGTAGCTATTTGACCAAGCTTCAATATGCATTGTTGCCCAAGACGTTATCCAAACATGTGGCAGTTGCATGTCCGACACAGCCCCAAAAGCAATCTACAAATAGTTCTAATTATAGAATGTCAAAGGAAATAAAGGAGTATAAATACAAGCTACCTGCTAAACTTTTATAACATTTGCAGCATTTTTCACATTTATGAATGCCATTAACAATTTTTATGTGTTTGAATTTGCAAGCTGTATTTACATAACTTGGATATGACGCCAAATTTGCTATATCCAAATTGGTTAAAATGTAATTCTACTTTAAATATAACTGCATATTTGCAAATTTTTTCATGGACGGCTGAAAACAATTAACTTATGTTCACAAATCACTTAAAATTTAATGAACTAATTATACTTTTATTACACTTTCGGCAATCATTTTCAAGTATGGCCCTTGGAACATCCCAAAAACACCAATGCAATAATACAATTCCATAAATTTGAGGACTTTTCAGCATTCAGAAAAATATGGTGAACCGACATTATCTCTTGAAATCATTTTATTTACTAAAGTAATGTGACAAAAACATTTTCCAAACTTACCCTGCAACTTTGACATAAATATCACTGGTGTTGTCAGCAAAGCAAATAAATTGAAATTTAAGTTTGTCAGAACCGGGGGCTTCTTTGTTACTGTACAGAATCTAAAACATTGGAAATGGAATCAAAAACTTTTGAGTACAAACATTGTATAATACCTTGACATCGATTGTAAAGCAATGAAAGCTTTTAATAACATTCAGAAAATTGTGTCGTTTTCACAAACGCAATACTTCCCAACGTATTCCATTTTCAAGTGCGGCAAATTTTTTAACTGAATGTGGCATTTCAGAATTTTTAACGTAAACATCCACAACAATGTCTATCTAAAATACATAAAATTGGAATAAAAAATCTTATTCATAACCTTATTCTCAACACACTTTTAAATTCTGGAAACATCTTAAGAATGGTCGGAGTCCAGTTTCTTTTTGAACATTTGTAAGAACCGTTTTTTCCTCAAAGGGGGTCTTTTGCGGAAAAAAATTTCGAAATTAGGAAAAAAATTTTGGGAATAGTTGTCATTGTGGGAAAAATTTTGGGGAATGCAAAACCGAAAAGATACGTTTTCATGGACTTAAAAAGGTCAAAATCTCAAAATTTTCCAGCGCTTCATGCCAGACATGGGTATAATCTTGACCATATTCTATCAAGGCGGCCGTTAGCAAATCTACTTTGACTTATCAATTAATGCTCAACAGTTCCTATTAATCAAGTCAGCTCGTTTCATTTTCTAATCATTAACAGTCAATTATATCACCCAAAATTGACATTTTTCATCAATTATGTTAATTTTTTCTCTTGATGCTTGGAATTTTTCAAACATTTGCAACCCGAACTTTCGCATTTATTGAAGATGGAAATTGAAGACATCATTCTAGACCGCGATATGAGAACTTCTGTTAATGAATATATGTTGGAGAGATTTATTTTCCAGGCTTTTAGAATATAAAAACCCGAAAAATTTTTCTGGTGCTTCGCCCTGAACCAAGAACTAAATAAAATTAGATGATTCTAATCAGAACCACATAAATGTTAATAGTGGATAAATTCCCGAGAACTCTATCATTAACATACTTCAGCCCCTCCTGTAGAACACCAGTATATTCTTTGTGAGCTCATTTTGACTAACATAACCAGAATTTTCTCAAGTTTTCCCCTCATTTATGCACGCTTCTGACTGCAAATACAGCAAAATGCCTGGATTTGCTCTTAAAATGCATAAAAAAGCATCTTTAGCCAGATTATAAACGTTTTCAAAAATTAGGAAAATTTTTGGAGAATGAGGAAAAAAATTTTGGTCCAGTTCTCATATGGAAAAAATCTTGGAGTTCCAAAGGTGGACTGTTAAATTTTCTTCCACAGCGAAAAAAACATTTTCAGTACAATCTTTTTTACAAGCTTCATTTTCTATCACTTGAGAAGAAACATGCAAAATGACCAAAATATGCATTCTAATTACGAAGCATCTGCTTCAAAAAGCTTATTCAAAACTCACAATTGATTTCTTCAATTCGAAAACGGCAATTTTCTTTGTCTGTTTGGCAAAGTAGTAATGTCAACCAATGATGATATGTTTTGAATCCAAATCCATCAAATAACTGCACAGTAGTAACAAAAAAGAATCAAAGGAAGAAACAGATTGAGTTCTGGCAAGTTATTAACAAAATCGAAATTCGAAACATATGACAACAAAATAATGACAATTTACACATGATAACAATCACAGTAAAAAAAAATCTACATCCAGGTCACTTGATATAAGTGGTAAAAAATAATTATAACTTGTCTTTCAAAAATATAGATGTAACACAATACCCATAGCGTACAGAGACTAACTGTGTCCCAATGTTATAACTTTCGAAAATTAAAAGTGAAAAGCAAGTATAATCAAACATTTTCATCACATCTGACATACATTGAATGATTTCAAGTCGTTTTTAAGGTCTTCAACCAAAAGTTCAATTTCATAAACAATAACGGGTTAATTAAAAATTCTCTCGAAACTACAGTCAAACTTCGCTATAAGACACCCTGGCTATAACACTTTCCTGGCTATAAGACACCTAGGTTGTTGGTCCCGGCCACGTTTAGTGTATTAACATATAAGGAAAACTCGCCTATTACACACTCGGATATTAGCTATAAGACACAGCTGGGAAAGTCCCTTTGTTATACTTGTGTGTTAAAACAACATGGGCTATAAAACACGGCTGTTTGGCTATAAAACACTGCTCGAATTACATGACTAAAAAAAGAACCTCGGCTATAAAACACGGCTGTTTGGCTATAAAACACCAATAAAAATGTGTTAATTTGCGCTAAAATCTCGCTGTCTAAAAATAAAATGTTTTCGGTTATAACACACACTCGGCTATAACACACAGCAGGCCACAGTCCCCAGGGGGTGTCTTATATCCGAGTTAGACTGTATTTTAAAAGCTAAGGAAAACAGTTATTTATTTTAAATGACAATTGTTGGAGAGGAACAAAACAAATGCGAATTCATAATCAAAAGATGTTTGACACTGTATATATAATTCACTCATTAAATATCTCTACTTGCATTACTTTACACAGATAACTAAAATATTATTAACAGAAATAAATTATTAATGCTTCAGAATTACATTCCAAAATCATTAAACTACAAACAAAACTTGTGTATAGTGAGGAAACCTATAACATAATAAATAAACAACAGTATTTAAAACTAATAATTTTGAAACCTAAACTTGATGTTTCAGAAAATCCATTACAGTAAGTTCGATATACATCTGTGTCATGAGTTAAAACCTCAATCTAACACACATACATCCACAACATTGCCTTATCTTCCAGAAAAATTTTTCTAATACTTATCATGGTAAAACTCAACTGAATCTTAAAAACTATTTAAACTTAAAAACTATAAAACAATTATTTAATGGCTTTAAAAGTTTCTCACTAATGTATCTTTTTAGATATACCATATAACTCGAATTGAATAAACTCCATCTAACAAATAGAATTCACTTAATTCAAAATCAGAATAATGACTTAAACAATTTACAGTCTGTTTTTTACAAAATGCTACTAAAATAAATAATTACATTAATATTAGATGACTTGAAAATACTGTACATGATGCTTTTAATGTACATTTTTCCACTCAAAATATTTATAAGATAGTTGCGTGTCACCAGAAAATTTTACTTCCATATGATGTACAGTTTTGCAGAAAATATGAAATATTACTAACTTTCAAGATTCATTATTTGTAACGGTTTTGTGAAAAACATAGTATATAGAAATACTGGAGGGAACTATTTAATTATTTTTACACAGATTAAAAAATTAGATTCTAATAGAGAAATAAACTAGTAAAACAATGAAATAATTATCGACACATCACATTATAAAACTTCATGCTAAACTAATTCAACCAAAAATTTTTCCATCAGAGTTATAATCAAAAACTGTCATAATCTTAATGCTCTACATCATATATGTCTATAAAATACATGAAAAAAATAAATACAATGAAACTGTAAGAATGAACATAAAATATGTACATAATCAATTAAAAATTGGAAATATACTGAAAAAACTCTTGCCATTTGGAAAACAGCATGTGCCTACACCAATCAGTCGTAGTGTTATTTCATAAAAGTATGAGACAATACTTATCCTTAAAAATTCTTGAGCTGCCTTGAAAATTGTTTCTCACAGCAAAGTCAAACTCGCAGACATATCGAATGCAACACAGTCATATTCTAAATCTTGTCTTTTCGATACAAATATTTCTACTTTGAAAAAAAGTTGATGATGCCCTAAAACTCAAACTTATTTCGTAAGAAATTTCCTCCTAGATCATGTTGCAAATGTGTTTCGATATAAATTGATGAATATTGAATCACTGAAACCAATAAAATTGTAGAGTAAAATATTTTGTGAGTTTTTGGCAGTGTAAACCTGCTTCATTTAGTAGTTTGTCAAGTTGATCTATATCTTTCAAAACATGCACACATTTAGAAAAACTGCATTGCAGTAAACTTCTTCGAATGGCAAGGCGATAACATCCATCAACATCTAAAAAATAGAAATTAACTACATTAAACTTCAATTCACTCTGCTTGCAATCCTTCAAACCTCACGATGAAATATTCTCATTACAACTTTATCATTTTACGATCATTCGCTACAAAACAAAAGTTTTAATTTCAAAGTGGAAACTTATAAACCTACTCAACTAAGTGTTCAAATTTATGAGTAAAATACCTTTATGACCAAAATAATTATATATGTTTACTTTGCTTTTAATCGATTTCAGAATTTAACAATTTGTCGACATTTTAGAGAACACAAACTAAACTTTCTCTCAATGAACCGATAATCAAAACATCCACGATAATCAAAACATCGACGTAATCAAAACATCGAGATTTTCACAAAAGTTGATTTGTAATATGGATTTTCACTTTGTGCTCGAACAGTAAAGCTGCCACATTGGCACAGTGTTTACTAAATAAAGCACCAATAACACTCTCATCAAATAGCATATTCATGCTTCTAGCTGCCAGTCGTGTCACTAAATCAATTATATCTATAAAAAAACTCAAGGGATTAGAAATGGAATGATTACCAATTAATTTCCCATTCATAAGTATTATGGGTTTGTTTTGATTTGCTTCAGGAATAAGATTTGATAGACCAACTGGAATACCTGGTTTTGATGAACTTGAAACATTTGCTGATGGTCCAGCCAAAACTCTGAATGCAAAAAATTGGCTGTTGACACCCTTCCATCTTTTGCATAGGGGCAAATTTACAGAATGATCGATAGGAAGATTGGGCATTATTAGAGCATCTTTTTGTCACACTATACTGCATTTCAAAGTGTCTTCGCGGATTACAACAGGCACTTTTTGTTTAATATAAAACTGATGATCGAATTCAACAAAATCATGAATCAAAATTTTATCGAGACATTTACAAATGTAACCGGTTTTATCTTCAATCAATCTAATTAAAAGTTAAAATTTATTGAATATAAACAATACTTGAAAAATAATATGCTAACTTTTGTAATAATTGAAAATGAGCATAATCTGATTGATCTGAATGATAAAACATAGTGGGATTGCCAAGGATGTTCAACAGAGATCAAGCTGGTGAAAGAGCTACATTCAATCTTCTTTCATTCTCTAGAAACATAATACTACAATGGGTATTCGATCTAATTAATGAATAAATAATAATGTCTCTTTCTTGGCCTTAAATATTAATTTTCTATTGTAAATGTTTTTAAATGCAACAAAAAACTTAAGCCTTAAGAAATATTCATAATTATTCATTTAATACCAATTAATCAAAAATAAAAATCTTTTTATAACACATCTTGCTAAATAAAACCAAATAAGAAATGACTTACCTGAAAGCGGGTAATGGTGGCAATATCAATTTTCAGCAGTTTTTCCTTACAAATATTATGTAATTTCATAAATACTTGGACAATTTTTTCTGCTAGAGTGGTATATGAAGTTATGACACAGATACTGATACAAAGAATTTTCCCTTTGAAAATTAATTCACACAATACATTTTCAACAATTTGGACTTCCGTTTCGTTGTAAGTCGAGCCACATTCATTTCGAAGTTCGGCACCAAAGCCACCGAGAAAAATGACGTATTTATCTTGATTAAAGATACCAAGCTGCTTGCGATTTTCCCGACTTATAACCAGTTGATGATCATCTTCAAAATTTAACATTTAACTAATTAATCAGAATACTAATCAAAAATCTTACTTACTAGCAACTACTTTGGAAACCAATAACTGGTTATAGAATAATTGTGAAACATATTCACAGATTTTGGAATGCATTCTATATTGTTCAGTTAGCATAATAAATGGAATGTCTTTTCACATCAAATGTAAATGACATAATCGATCAAACATTGATTTCCCAAATCAGTGTTAAACGGCATTCTGTGACATGATGATGGGGCCTAATTGATTTTGATTGCCCAACAAACAAACCTGTGGTTAAACATAACAATTAAGAGATTCAAAATAATAAACGAAAAAACATATTACAACTATTAGATAATTTACCTGACCAGAACAGCCTAGACGAGCAATAGGAATTATGGAATTTGTTTCAACATCCTGGCCACATTCATCAATAACCACGTATTCGAAAATAGTGCCACGAAGACGAAAATCTCCGGCTGAATTTGTCATCATAAAAAGCTATAGTTTCCTCACATCATATCCCCATGCATTTGTGTTTTGTACCTTGCAAATTGATGATGTTCTGTTTTTGATAAGGGTTGTTGATCAAACCATTTTTGCCCCAATATGTGAAACTTAAGATTTCTAGAAATTAAAATTTCAAAAAATTCATATACAGTCAAGAGTAAAGGCCCTGTCATACTTCACCGCGCGGCACCCGCCGGCGCCACACGGTACTGGCTGGCGCCACGAGGTGCCAGCCAGCGCCGTGCTGTACCGCCTTTGAAGTATGAATAGGTTTTTGTAATTTTTGCGGCGCCCCCTCAGGTTTCAACTAAACCAATACATATTTTTTGAGAAGAGCAAAATCCAAAAGTAAAAAAGTGGCGCCGTATGGCGCCACCCAGTACCGTGCAGCAAAGTATGACAAGCACCCGTGCCGTACCGCGCGGCACCGCGCAGCGCCACCTGTTAGTATGAATAGGACAACCCGCACCGCGCGGCACCGCGTGGTACCGCGCGGCGAAGTATGACAGAGCCTTAACACTTATGAATATTACACTAAAGAATCATCATCTTTTTTCATTTTATTCAATTCCATTGTGGATCGACTGGCCAAAGTATAGTCCTGTAAATCTTCACCAATATTGTGATCCACAATGGTTGAACACAATCAAATAATTTTATCATGATCTTTTTGGTCACAAAACACAATCACCATTTGTAGCAAATTATTGACGGCACCATTGTTCCGAGCTGTGAAAAGCACTCATTTTGCTATATTTTTGCTATAGCAATTGGAATGATTCGAACCACAGTTGTTGATTTTCCAGTGCCAGGAAGACCCTAATTTACATTATAAAAAATTAATACATACAATGCTCACTTATACTTCGAATGAAAATTAATATGGGGTAAATTATTGTTAACTAAACTTTTGGTTGATAAATTTTTAATTCAGCTGTAAAATTTACTTGAATAATACTTATATAATTCGACATTGCCATGTGAACTGCCATTTTCTGATTTTCATTCAGTCCTGTTAAATGGACAACTTTGTACGGTGGATTTTTGAAATCTACATTTGTGTAGCACAGAAAAATTGCAGTTTTACCGAGTATAAAATTGATCATTTGTTCAGTTTATTGCAGAGCATTAGGATGATTAGCACAAATTGGAATGTTGTTACTGTCTAATGACCTGATCCAATTTGCATTCAGACGTCTGAAATTCAAGTTTGACGAGGGATTGAATGGCTCTACAAAAAATATAAATTATTAGATAACATTTCTAACCAGAGTAAATTATTACCTCATAAATGCAGTATGGTTAAATTGCTATTCGAAATCTATGTTGGGAACAACATCCACTTACTCTAAACTGGAAACCTTACCATACAATTTAACATTCAATGAACATACCTTATTTTCATTGCCTTCTCTAGGATTCAAGAAACGAATGACAACTTCTTGTGAGTGACTAGTTCCTGTAGTCAATGGAAATTGTGGCATTTCTTAAAATAAAAGTGAAAATTCAATATTAACAAAAATTTATGACCCTCAAGCTGAATAAACCACAATTTCTTGTATACATATATAAAAACCTGAATTATTTTGTTACCATTCTATTTATACATTAAATGCCTCCAACATAGTTTATGACCATAGCAATGCCACTAAAATTTTCATCATGGGATAAATACATAGTCAGACACAGACCAGCTCGCAAAACTGCATAGAAATTTTCAGGCATATTTCATTATAACTGATCTAAAATACAGAAAAGCAAAACCCTTACATTTAGAATGATTTTTACGAGATATTTGCAAAATTGCAAGATTATTCCTAAAAATAATCATAGGAATTTCCATAAGCTCAACAGCTTTCTTTGCATCGTCAACAAATTTGGCCTCTTTATTGACCATACACATAAATGTAAATTGGTAATCATTTGCATTTACAAAGCTAAGAATAGATTAGAAAATTCTAATTTTTATTTTAAACTTTTATAAAACGTTAATTATAATCAAATGTTACAATATCCTTAGTACTGTTCATTATGCATAAAAAACATTTAGGCACAGAAAAATTTGACAAATAAAAATCTTTAATAATGCTATTTGATTGTATGGCTCAATAAACGTTTAAATGTATATTAATTAGAAAAATTACTCATGAATCTGTGACGTTTGGCAATGCAGAATCGGTTTCATTGGCACCATCAGAAATTTGTTTTCTTCACTTTCGAAATCGTTCATCAAATTCTGCATTTTGTAATATAATCAACTCAGCATTAACACTTTCATCCTTGTTGTCATGTTCGGACAAAACAACTTCCTATAGACAATCTCTGTATATATCTGTTGGACATTAGAAAGGCTTCTTTGATTATGTTTTTATGATTTAAAGAAAGAAGCAAAATTTAAAAATAACATAGTCAGGCAACTTTCAAACTCTTACTATATCATACATAAATTTATTTAACTATAAAAAGAAACTTACAAAATGATCAAGATTAGTGGCAATATTGCCAGTTCCCTCGAATCCCATTGTAAATGCTTTGTATTCCAGACCGACATTCAATAACTCTACCTAAAATTCATATCTTCATGTATCTTTATGACAAAAATAACTACTATCCTCATTTTATAAATATTGATTTTCAACTATAACATTAATTACACCTGAATGTATTTCTTATAAGTTGCATTTATTATTTCCTACTAATTTTAAATATTTATCCAAAGAAGAATTGGCGTTGGAATTTTAATTTAAAAAAAACTTACTTCCTCGAAATCGGGCACAAAAGACTCAACTACTAATACCAAATTAGGATATCCATGGGACGTTGACATTTCAGAAATCCTTGCTAGTATCCTACTACAACTGCTAAAATTTCGGCAGAATGTCTGATACCAACAAATCATCCGATGACAAATTTTTGAACAGGCAAAGAAGTAACAGGAATGATCGATTCTTCCACTGTGTTTTGACATATTATAACTGTAATTTCAACATATTCAACAAATGAAATTTAATTTACCCAGGAAATGCAAGTTGTATTCAATACAACAAATTTAGGGCTTCAATGAATCCTTGACAGAATAATATTCCAATATATGGGCTAAGTAGTAACAAAACAGATGATCCGAATTGCAGCTTTAAGCTTGAAAATTCCGAAACATGGGCAAAGTAGTGACAAAACAGATGATAAAAACTGCGGCTTTATGCTTGAAAATAAATATAATTGGCCTTATAATAAACTTAACAAGGAATACATTATACATTATTTATAAGACATTTTTGACTAAAAAGAATTTCGAAAAACATAAAAATTACACACCGCTATACACCATTTTTTTCCTTGAAAATTTTTGCACATAAGAACCAGACCCAAACTTTCTTGCCTCATTTCGTAAAAATTTTCCTCATTTTTAAAAACGTTTGTAATGTGGCTAAGGATGCTTTTTTATGCATTTTAGAAACATACCCAAGCACTTTGTTGTATTTGGAGTCAGAAACACGCAAAAATCAGAAAAAAAATTGAGAAAATTCTGGTTATGTCAGTCAAAATGAGCACATGAAGAATATATTGGTGTTCTACAGGAGCGGGTAAAGCATGTTAACGATAGAGTTCTCAGGAATTTATCCCCTATTAACATATCTGTGGTTCTGATTAGGATTAACTAATTTTATTTAGTTCAAAAATTTTTGGATTTTCACTTTCTAAAATGCTCGAAAATGAACCTTCGCAATGTTGAGAAATAAATTAAAATTAAAACTGATGAACTGTAATTTGTTTCAAAATTTCCCATTTTTATATTCTAAAATGCTGGAAAATAAATCTCTCCAACATATATTCATGAACAAAAGTTCTCAAATTGCAGTCTAGAATGATGTCTTCAATTTTCATCTTCAATAAATGCAAAAGTTCAGGTTGCAAACATTTAAAAATTCATAGCATTGAGAGAAAAAATTAAGAGAATCGATGAAAAATCTCTATTTTTGGTGACTTAATTGACTGTTAACGATTAGAAAATGAAACGAGCTAACTTGATTGATAGAAGTTGTTGAGCATTAATTAGTGAGTCACAGTAGATATGCTAACGGCCGCACCTGATAGAAAATAGTTGAAATTATACCCATGACTGGCAGGAAGCGCCAGAAAATTTTGAGATTTTGACCCTTCTAAATCCACCAAAATGCATCTTTTCGGTTTTGAATTCCCCAAAATTTTTTCCTCATTGCGAAATTTTTTCCCTCAAAAGACCCCATTTAAGGGAAAAAAATGTGCACCACACTCACACACAAAGTTACATAAAATAGGAATCATTTACCTTAAAAAGCAGCAAGTTGACTCGAAAACCATGGTAGATTCGATGGATTAGATCCTGGAATAATTTTCCCATTATGCAACATGCAACTGTAATGCAAAAATGCTGAAAGTAAGTACGCATGTAGAATTTGGCGTCAAGACAATATCGTTGTTGACTGTACGTTAGGAATCATTCGGTGTGTCACGTGCCGACGAATTTCGTCGAACGTCACGTGATTCACATCACAATTTTCTATTATGTTTTTCGTCACGTTTTGTGTTACAGTAATTTGCATCAATTTTGCATTTCGTTTTTATAATTTTTACATGCAATTTATGTGTGTACGTTTTATGTTTTGTTTCTGTTTCATTTGCGCACATTTTATTTCTGTTTCGATTTATTATTCTCTATCGCACACATAGACTACGGTATGTACCCCCTAGTCAAGAATTTCCATTAGAGATAAGCTCTCCGAGCTCATCGCTGTAATTGGAGCACAACGTGCACGTCTTATCAGTAAAAACTAGCGACGTTATGGAGAGTGAAAACTCGCCCCTATGCTTAATGTTGTGAACTGGAAAATGTCTATGTGACCATAGGCATCTTCTGCAACGATTTCCGCTGCAGAAGTTAGCTTGGGGGAGTGTTAACTCCGCCCAAGGCATATGGTAGTTTATGGAGCCCTTTAAAAGGGCTTGTTTTGTCATTTTGTGTCTTGTCTTCGACTCATTTTTGGGCCTAACTGGTTGTTGCATTTTTAGCCTGCCTCTTGCGTTTGCCGTTCGTCGTTATTATTATATTTTTATATTGTCAACTGCGTTCGCCGCTTGTCGAATAAATTTGAATATTCTCGCCTCGGGCCTCCTTTTACGTTGCCACTTACAGTAACCCGACCATAGGAGCTAACCCCTGTCGCCGTTAGCCAAGAACCCCGTCGCCCTCCCTGAGGAAACGTTCGATACCGCTGCCTGCGGACCCGCAGCCGCATTACCCCACACCGAATCGCTCGGATCCCCGTACCCATTCATCGCCATCCGTAAGACCCCACGCTTTGACCCTAGAACCCGTCGCCCAGCGCCGAGTACTTTGAGAAGAGGATTTAGTGAGTCTTCTCAGGGGTTATTATTGTTGAGGGTATATTTGTGGGAATCTCCCCTAAGCTAGTTTCCCTTGGAAGTACCCTCATTTGGGAAAGCCCTCAGACCCTTAAGGTCAGGGCCAATAAGGGGATTTAAGTTAGCAATTGGGTCCCCTACAGTACGCCATTCTACGAATGGCACCGTCCCTCATTCTCAGTGAATGAGGGCTAGGGATTGGCACCCCTGACCCGGCCGCATTGTCCATTATTCTACAGCTGAACCTAAGGACAAGGCCGAGGTACATCATAGGTTTACCTGTGGTAGTACCAGCTGGGTTAGGTTCCCGAAGTAGATAACCTCACAGAGCCACCCAACGGGGTCACAGCATGTCACTTCCAGTGACATGGCCATATTGCCTATGGGATATGGTATGGGTTTCCCATCAATGTGACTGATCACCAATTCACTTAATGTGACATGGCTCCCAATTTCTACTTAATGTGACAGGTGGCTGTAAACTGTGACTAAATTCTCAAGCTCAACTGAACTCAATAACTCTTTTAAAAATAATCTCATCCGATGTGAGAAATTTCCAAAGAAGATCTCGTACGGCTAAAAATTCGCCCTGCGCAGAAAAAGCTAAGCAAATGACCAGCAATGGGTAGATGCCAGAGCGCCATATTTTGAGATTTCAACTTTCCAAAGCACACCACTTGTATCACGATGTTGATTCCCGAATTATTTTCATTAAATGAGAACCATATGTGAAAATTTTTTCTAATTTCCAACATTTTTCCTAACAAATAGCATTCAATTTCGTCAATAACTTTAATTACCACGTTTTTTATTGTAATACAGTATGGTGTGCGCATGAGCGGAAATTGAACAAACAATGCATACTTCATTTCATCTTTTTTTCGGTTACAAGCATTTTAAAAAAACATACTATAGTTTGATTTATAATTAAATTATTGGCATTAAATTTTTTTATACAACGAGCTTTGAGTCTTTGCATATTACCAACATAAAGTGGTAAATAAATCACAAGATATTTACATTCTTGAGGAAACAAATATTTATAAGTAGCACTATGTAAAGACAACCATTGACAACTAGAACACAAAAAATGTTCAGCCTTATTAACAGGAAATAACAAGTCTTTTGCTAGCAATGACATTTGGTTATTATTGTTTATTTCACAAAATATACTTTCCATTTTACAATCAACTTCCTTAATCGAATTACCCACAAAGCACAAAGCTATCTTTCGTAAAACAAACTAGAACATCATAGATATATCATCACATTTAAGCTCATTTAAAAATGAGGACATAAATTCATGCGGATCTTGGTGTGTTTGATTAGCAAATTCGCCACCAACAATATCCCTAAAAATATCTGTACTATACTATACTAAAAATATCTGTACTATTACCGATATTACTTCTACTAAATTGAGTAAAAATATCACTAATTTCGCTTTGACTTTTACATAATGTAAAATTTTTTGCCCGAAAAATCTCTAAGGGTTAGGTCATTTTGCTCACAAATTTCCAGTTCAATATGTTATATTGTTTATCAACAAAGCATGAAAATGTGAAATACTACTTGCTTTCTACTTTTATTATTTAGAAGCATTTCAAGAAAAACAGACTATAGTAAATTTGCCTCGACAACATGGTCTAAAATGAAAGATCTCGCTGAGATCTACATTTTAAAACTGGTTTTGCCAATTTCGGACCAGAATTGAGGGAGGCACTATTAGAAAACGACCATTTTCGAAGTTGCTCAAAACTTTGGGACACTCTGTTTCAGCAAATTTTGAGAAAAACAAGAAACAAAAAAGGCACATAAAGAGATTTTTAGGGGCTTTCAAATAAGCTAAAAATCATCTTTCTATCTCAAATATTGCCTAAATAAAATGAGTTGCTTTTTTTTCTCCGTAGATTGTGAACAAATCCTGAACTATACATCCAATTTAAAATTTTTTTATAGATTATGAAAATCTATCCAATTTTCTTTCCAAAACTATTTGTATCATTTCTGTACGTACAATAGGTCAAGAGATATTAGCGTTCAAAGTTAGCACTATGATAATGTCTGGAAATTTGAGAGCCTGCAAACCGATTTTTCAAATTGAGTAAAAATATGAGTAAAAAAGGTTTCGTGAAAACGGCCTTGAGAACAGTACTCGTTTCCGTCATTTTTTTACTTCACAAGCATTTTATAATTTTTTTATAATTCTTATGAATTCCTCTTGTGGATTTTTTTTTTGACGGTATCTTGCCACCCGTTTGTCCTATCGATATCTCCTGAATGCCATTTATGCTAGCCTTATATAATTGTAGGACTCTGAAAAAATCTCCGGGTTAAAACTATTAAGGTTATTCACGGCAGTACATCAAATATTTTTAGGATGTGATGCGGAATCTGTTAAAACTATTAAGGTTATTCACGGCAGTACATCACATATTTTTAGGATGTGATGCGGAATCTGGTGCAAGGAATGTTGGACAAAAACAATCACTGTAATAGGTTCCAGCTGAGTGCACGTTATGCATTGCAAGCTGAATCACTAAAAAATTTACATTCGAGGGAAAATATAATATGTCGTTCTACAAAACACAATGACAATGTTTGCATCAGTTCACAAACTTACGACCGTGAGCGCAAAAAGATTTCGGCCAGAATATTAAGGAACGAAAAACCTAAATCACTCAAGGATTATTGATTGACTGCTGACAAATTCGACTAAAAGATTGACTGCTAACAAATTCGAATAGACTGTTGATTCACGAGTCACATTTTTCCTCCGAATCGCTTATTCTGAAGCAAAGTTTATTCCAGGTTGAATAATGAAGGTGTAACATATTTACAGGAAAGACAGAAGAAAAATGGATGCATTCTTACAACAAACGTTTAAAACAAATAAAAATATTGCAAAATCGATATTCAGCAAAAAAGACTTTCAATGAGCATAAAGCACGACGTGGATATTTTAGTAATGATTCCTGTAACTTTGCCTGGACGTGGTATCAGGGTACGAGTCAAAATAACCCTGAAAATGTATCCTAGAGTGTGGTGTTTTCGACAATGAAAATTAGCAGGAATTACTTGATTATAGTATCCATAAGGCTGTTGTTGCACAGAAGGATGGTTCCATGACGAATTGAATCCAGAGGAACGGCTGATCTTTAAAAGGAATGCATATAAAAATTGAAAGTTCGAAACCGTGTATTTCAGCATTAATATTTTCACGCTGGCTGATTTTGTTTCAAAAATAGGTTTTCCGTTTTAATTATTCGTTTTTTCATTAAAATATAGAGCTAAGAATCTAAAATATCAAGAAAAACAAACACAGTCAGTTAAAATTTACATATACTAAACAGCTATTCATGGGTAAAATTTTAACATATGTAGTAAAGCCTATAGTTGTACTATTCGACTCACCGGTCTGTTATGCGAATACATTTCTGTCAGACGTTCGTCTTTGTTGACGCCATTTTCGTTGCGATAGACGGCGCCACCGCCGTTGCCGTACCCGTTATCTGCTACGCTGTTCGCGCCCACCGCCATCGTCGGCGGTTTCCCTTGTTGCTGGAGGACGACGGCCGCAGGATGATGCCCATTCATGGAACGTAAATAAGCGGCTGCAGGATCGTATTTGTTCGGAAAGTCGTGGCCGGAACGTCTGCAAAAAACGATCGTACGGAGGTTTTTTTCCGATCAGTGCGGATTTTTTTGGGCTGTCCGAAAAATTTTTCAAGCATTTTTCACGCAGAACGGAAATTCTTTCAGGCGTATCCACTGCTAGCATTGATAAAAAGGTGCATTTTGATGCAATTCAGGAGATCAAAATCTCAAACTTTTCCGGCGCTCCGCGCCGGCAACGGCAATAATTTATAATATCAACTACAACTAAGCTGGGGCACAGTCAGAAAGAAGTTTAGTTACATTTTGTCAGTTATCTTTTTTCCTCGAATCTTCTATGTTTCTGGTAGAGTGAATAAAACTCGTCAATTTATAGTGAGAATTGAGATTTTCATGATGAATTTGAATTTGTTGATTTTCTCCGTATTTCTCCATACATTTATCTAATACCATCACTTTTCTAGGGAAAATCTGAACTGTGCTGCGAATATTACAAATTATCTCTAGAATACATTTTCCAACATTTCAGAAGTTTCTGTGTTCAAAAATTCTCCGATGCTATGCATTTTTAACGTGCACGATTTTCATGATTTTAAGTCCCTCATACAATTTATCAATCAGTAATCTTCAGTATTCGGTTGTTGAAAATTGAGATTTATCATTGATCTTCACGAATTCTTTCTCTCACTTGAAGTTTTCTAAACTTTGTGAACACAAATTTTATTATTGGGAAACGATGAATACTCGATTTTCGACTGAAAATGTAAAGCTTTTATTCTGGGGATAAGGGTAGAAAAGACTCAATTTCTAGCATTCTAGAATATCAAAATCTAGAAATTCAGTCAATCGAAAAATCAATCCAAATCTATAAATCTTCAGATCTAATCATACCTGTAAGAGGTCCGATCAGTTAGGGGGTAAATCCGAAATTTTGGAGGAGGGGGTCGAAAAAAGTCGAAATTTTTCCCAAAAAAGGCCAAAAACATACACTTTTTTGCCAATTTTTTTTTTATTTTTTCCAAACTGGGTGGGGGTAGGTATATGGTTGGCCAAGTTGAGGGGGGTCTTCTCCAACCCCCCCCCCCCCCCCAATTACAGGTATGGATCTAATCACAGAAATGACAGCAACACCTACTAATTTTCCTCAATCTATCTAAAATAATGTTTTTGATAAGAAAACAAGATTATTTTCAAGCTTTTCCTGACAATCTGCAATTTTCTCTCATTTTACATATTTTCAAAATGATTTCAACTTCGAATGTGCGGAAAGAATTGTGAGTCATTACTGCACGGTGCGGATGAAGACGTGGGAAAAAAACCCTGATCGTACGCACGAAAAAATTTGCTGTTAGTATCAACAGAATAGCGCATAAGTACAACTAATTTTGAATAATGTCGAAAAAATGCGAAACACAAAAATTCTGCATGGCGTCGATTCAGGAAGATTCAAATTTCCTTCCAAACGCACTCAACTAGATCAGTCCAGATTGCATAAAGCTCACTTTCGCAAAAGGGACACTTTGGCAAAAAGGGTCATTTCGAAGCATAAGAATCCCTCTGAAAAGTTATCGTTGAAAATGCGTTGTATAAACCCTGTAGTCTGCTTCTCTGAAATTCGAACGAATTCACAAAAATAAGTACTGTATCATAAAGTTTTCAGGGTTTTCACTGTAGAGCTTTCCACTTAAAATCTGTCGAACTATATGGCTTGACTAAAAACTGTTCAGTTTCGTGTGACGCGTGGAATAGCAAAAAATAAATATAAATTGCTACTCGATTCAACGATTTATAAGCTTTTAAAAAAGACATATTACAGTTAGGCATGTCACAACACGAATTCATTCATTTTATAAAGGTCTTTTCTGGTTAATGAACAAAAATTTCGGTAACGGTAAATGAATAAGTATTGTAACAGTATGCTATTAAATATCCTATACGGTTGAAGCATATAATAGTTATAGAGATTGGACGGATGCATTTTTTTCCTGAATTGGATCCAGATGTTACAAAACTGCTTCATCGGATTCGAATATAGAAAACTGTAATCGTAGGATCCGGATCCTAAACAGCAGATCCGACTGAATCCGGATCGGATCCGTATTCTGTACTCAGTGAATATATAATATGTGAATAAATATTCCTGTACATATGTTTAATTTTTTAAGATAAAGTTGAATTAATTCATATTTCCAAGCATTTCAAGAATTATAATGATAATAATTGAAATGAGAAGCAAATTCGAGCAAGAGCTCGAAATATTTAGACTAGGCTTATTCTCAAGCTTATACTGCACCGTGCTGAAATCACTGGAGATATTCTGCACTGAAGTTTTTCCCGTTCCAATCCAAATAAATATAAATTTTTAATACTTTCGGTTCGGATTTTCAGTCGAGATATGATACTAAATCAATGAAGAAAAAATGTAAGAAAAATCAATAATTTCATCTTCATCGCAGAAGGATAATTCCATTTTTCACTATATTATCATAGAAAGTGTCGAGTGACTATCTAAATCGCACCAGATGCATCTTTCAGCAAGAATTTTTCTACACGGCCAAAAAAGTAATTGGGTAGCAGATCCGCTATCTACTGCACATCCTCTACCCAGTGAACATGCGCTACCATAGTCACATCCGCTACCAGACAGCAAAAAAAATGTGAAGAAGGCTTTGCTATTATTTTCATAAGGGTTTTCCTAAGACAAAAGAATAAAAGAAATTGGAATACGGTAGGCGTTCTGCATGGTGAAAAATTTTTTGTTTGCCACTTTTATGGAACCGCAAGAATGGTTTAAAAAACGTAATACCACTGAGTCTACCGGAAGATAAGTCACTAATGCGTAAAGATAAGTAATAAAATCATCAAAATGACTACGCAACCACATTTTAATGAGTAAAACATTTTTATTTACACACAAAATGACCCTACAAGCACTCCTAAACTTTTTAAATGCAAAAATTTACGTCCACAACGTTTAGAAAAATTCAAGCGAGAGGAAAATTATTTTGGAAAAAACATCATTTTCCTACAAATTCGAACAAAGTACTGAAAATTAGTGATTAAAAAAGAGGTGATCCACTTTAGATGACGAAAACTGTAAAGTAGTAATTGATAAGTAAAAGTAGACATACTAAAGGCCGCGCCTTATAGACAATAATGAGTCTTAATCATGACCGGTGCGAAGGTTTTGAGATTTTGACCTAAACAAAACACACCAAAATATATGTTCTTGGTCTTGAATTTCCAAAAAAATTTCTCAAATGAGAACCATGCAAGCATATTTTTTATATGTATGGAACAAGGTATGCAAAGAATGTTAAGAAATAATCAGAATTTGTAATCAGAAGAAGTAAAAATATGCTCACCTTCGTTTGATGCAAACCACCGTTCCAATTAGCACTAGAATCAATATCCAAACAATAACGATGGCTGATGGGATTATGACAGCAAGCCCTGGAAAAAAATCGATCGAAAGGTTTTGTGAACACCGGTGCTGTCTTTATAATGCATCCCTTATTGCTATACTACTTTCTGAATGCACTGAATTTGAGCTGCTGATTGTGGGAATCTTTCCCAATGAATGCAGATTTGGCATCATATGACAAATGAATTTTGACTTGCTACCCTTATTATTCAACAAAATTCACAAGAAATTTAAATTCAAAATCATTATACAGATTAAGTTGAACAAAAATTTAATTATTAATACCGCGATAACTTAGGAAAAATACTACTGCGTAGAATGGACTGGATTTTTTCTTCCATATATACGTAGCTTCTTTGGTCCGTTTTGGAACTTTTGGTGAATTTTATTCAACAAAGTTGCGGAATTCATCCATAAGTATTCGCATATAAAATATTGTTTAAAGATTTCGAACGACGAAGTACGGTAATTCGCTTGGTGAGACTCATACAGCGGAAAATGAACATTTATAACTACTTATAAATCGGATGAATATTTTGAAAAATTTTCAACGGATTTTTTAAAAAAGCTATTATTTCCCACAATACTCTGGTTCTAAAAAAAAGTTAACTTAGCGCATAATGTAATAGAATGATACAAATTTGTTTTATTAATTGTCGAAATAGAAGGACAGGGAATGATTTCTGGTAGTCAACATGGATTGGAAACTATAGGCCCGTATGCCAGGAGGTGGAGTAGCCTACTCCATGGAGTAAACCGTGGATTATTTCCTGGATTATCTCCAGTTGGCATTCCAGAAGGAGGAGTAAAGAGAAGAGTAGAGTAGATTAAATCGGTATGCCAGAAAGTGGAGTAGGCTTATTCGTGGATTAAACGGCAGAGTAATCAGAGGATTACCTTTTTTATGTCAGAAAGAAGAGTAGAGCAAACAGCGGAGTAAAAAACGTTTTTTCTTGTCTTTTTCTAAACCTGCATCAGGCAGGTGTATTCAGTATAGTAAGACTGATTTATAGCGCTATAACTATGGAAGTTGTCGATTTCATCGAATTTTTGACAGATTTAGACGAAGAAAACGGGCTTGCGAACAACATTCCATGAGTTCTTTTTCGAAGATCAGATCCATTCGAAAGGTATAGTGATTTTGACTTCTAACTAAGATATCGATTCAATAAAGCAACAGTTTGTGAATTGATAAGAATTTTGCATAATGAATTAGAAAATTCAACAAATTCAAATTCAACAATTCAAAATTCTGAATTTTCTCAGAAGTCTTTCTCAATGCTGACCCATACCGATTTTTTTGTCCTATTAACTGAACTGTCCGTCTTTTTATTTTTGATAACATTCTTTCGACTTTTGACACATTTGATTAGAAAATTAATTTGAAGCTGCGGAAAATTATCAGCTCGTTTTTTGGTGCTCATTTCACACGTCTCAAATTATATAGATTAGCAAAAAGCAATGCAATGAATGCAGAAAAAACCGATAAAGTTGACCAAGGGTGGCCTTGCAGAGAAAGTAATAAAATCTATAAACCCACGATGAACAGCAGAAATCCATTGTGAAAAATGTGACGATTTTTTTCTTGTCTTTTTGCCACTACTCCACTGTCTAATACACGGATTACGAACTCCGCCTCTACTATACTTTTTGGAATGCCGAAAAAGAAAATCCGTGGAGTAGCCCGATCCGGGGAGTAGCTGGTCGGTGGATTAGCTTACTCCATGGAGTGGCTACCCCTCGGATTAGACTACTCCATGGATTATTCTACTCCACCTTCTGGCATACGGGCCTAATGGATTACTTTAGGATTACAAGGAAGAAACTGATTTATCACGTGAAGATGAATAGAAACTTATTTTCCTTACTTCCAGACGTATTTAAGCTATCATCGTAATCGATACGTTCGATTTTTTTCGATTTATCGCCGAATCGATTCGTCGCGCCGTCAACGTCCGACGGCGGTTTTTTACCTACTGATGATGGCGACGACGGTTTTATAGGCAAATTATTTAACGTTTTCTGCGGTTTAACTGGCAATTTAGATTTTAAAACAGGAATCACCGACTTTGTCGTCATTTTCGGTGGTAAATTATTCGTGAAAATTTTTAGCGGCGGTAAATCTACACTTGCCGCATCGCCGCTACTAGCCTCTTCTTTGTTGCCGTTGATGTTCTGTACCGCCGTTGTCATAACCATTACAGAAGTACTGGAAGAAGAATAAACGTCGGATGTAGCATAATTCATTGGTGACATTATGAAATCGCCGGATAATGTGATATTTATCGATGACGTCGTATAGTTCGATAACGACGTCATGGAGTTTGACGATGGCGTCATATTATCGATTGGTGGAGTTGATTGTTCTTGGACGGAAAAATCGACGGATGACGTCGAATTAGATGGACGCGGATTTAAAATTTCTGTCGTTGCGTTAATTTTATGAAAACTAGTCATATTTTTATCCGATATAGGTTTAATGATGGTTTGTTGAGTAGCCGATACTAATTGAACATTGTTCGGTAGCTGATTCTTCGTCTTTTGAGTGACAAATTGTGGAAATAAAGTTAAAAATGACGGAAATGTGACAGTTTCGCCGCTGTTTTCGAAGTTGAACAGCGGGTGATGAAATTTGGTTGTAGAAATAAGGCTAGTCGCGTTACTCGTGGTAATTATTGGCGCGACAGTCACCGATTGACTAGAATAGAATTCGGAATCTAATGGTCTGTCGCAAAGTGGAGGTGCCATTTCCATATCGAAACAAAAATCCAATTTGTCGGCTCTATCCACCCTGTACATCCATTCTCCCGGCATCGCAATGTTACTCAATTTATCCAATTGTTTGATATCTTCATTTTCAGGCCCCAAAAGGTCAAATGATAGTCCGGAATCGTCGTGCAAAATCATAGCCTCAAGAATGCAAGTGATAAAATGTAAAAATACAGAAAGAGAAAACAACACATAAAAACATTATGTAGGTTAATAGGAAAAATTGTCTTGGAAATCTCACAAATCCTAAGCGCAAATTTTTGTTAGCGACTTTATGTCCCAGAAGAGTATAAGGAATGGTTCAAAAAGTGCAGAATATCTTGAGTCAGTTCTGAGTAATATTTGGGAAAACACCATTTTTAACAAATCATTTTTTTTATTTTGGAATTTTTCTTGTCGTTTTTCCACGAAACAATGTCAAAAACGTGTAGAGCAATCCCATGGAGTTAAAATCAAAATTTACGATACCTTTGCATTGTTTATCCATCTGATTCTGCTGTAAACAAATTCAACATAAGTAGCGTTATCGCTCAAGGAATTATAACCCGATATCAAAACCAATTCAAAAGTGTTACCGTCCTATTCAAAAAAAATTCCCCTCAAAATCCGCTGCGAAGAAGTTGCAATATATTTTTTACCTCCGAATCGGGGGATGATACATTTTGATAAGTTACAGTAAGCATAGACGTCGCTACAAAACCGAATGTTTGCGAATGATTTTTAATCATGTTCGTGGCTTGAATCAAAAGACGGGGGTCGTTCGTTTCTCCAACGAAAACGTTGCCATCCGTTTTCCCTAAGTCGATTTTGTCGAAAAATGGAGCAAAGCCAGTAATATTACTGTCAGAAATGTCCTGGGTAGGATTCAAAGGCAATTGTTCTCCCAGTGTTACTACGCCAGTACTCCAGATCTGGAAGACAACAGTAAATTTAGAATTCGTTGGGAAGCAGTCAAAGAGTAAAAAATTTTGGTTTACACCGAATCTAGAAAATTATCTAAAAGCTCTAAAAATTGAAAATCTTCATATATTACATTGTGAAAATTGTGAACCACTGTTTTTTCACACGGGCCCTTCTGCAGCGTGCTGAAAAAGTCTAAGAAGGTTTTTCCACCCAAATAATAAACCGAAATAGCGAATATTCGAAATAACGCTGTAATTCAAAGTTATTTTCTTCCATACCACTCGCTATTAACGCTAAATATGATGCAGCGAGAAATGTGTTTTTGCGAAAAAATTATACCATACGGTTTTTAATTCGAATTCCAAAAATTGTATGAAACGCTCCAGAAAAGCGTATAACACAAAGTCTCTCTGAAAGATATTAATTCTTGTTTTCTGAACTTTAAATTAGTAGCATAATGTTTTAAGAATAAGAAAGTAATAAATATTCTAAAAAATTCTTGATGATAGATTGAAAATGTACACATGCTCGTGAAATTTGTCGAATGCGGATTGAAGATTAAAATTCACTCAGCGCCGAATATTTCTTGGTATTTTTCAGTTTTAAGACGCCTCAAAACATAATTTTCATCCTCAAAAGTTAAGTGTAGTCCCAACATTGCCGCCATCCCAACATTGCCCATTGCCACCATTCCAACATTGTCATCGTCTCAAAATTGCCACCAAAAAATCCCAACATTGCCACCATCCCAACATTGCCACCATCTCAACATTGCCACGGTCCCAACATTGCCACCATTTTTTAAAGTGGAATCTTGGATAAAAATTTGGCATAACATAATGAGATATAACCTTGTGAAGCAAATTGGATGCCTCCAAATTCATGAAACATGTAAATTAATCATAAAATCTTCAATTTTCATTTTTTGGAAATGATTGACTTGCAATACTTAATTGGATTCGCTCTTTCCGATGCACATTTGCACAACCAGAGGCGTTCTGCATGCAGCTTCTTCAGATAGGCAATAACATCCTCCCTGGTTTTGGCCTTCCAACAGGGCTTAAAAAAGTTTTATTTTTATGCAAATTAGACTGGGAGAGAAAAGATGAAATGGTACATGAACACAATAAACTCCCATATAGTATTTGCCTTTCTTCACAAAAATGGTTGACTTTGGTCTTATTGAATATTTTCTTAGTCAAGAATTTAACAATGCTTTGCTAATTGTCGAATCACAAAATCCTCAATCATATTACCTGTTCCAAAAGAAATCATCAGAGCGTTTATCCAATAATGTTTTATCCAATTATATTTGTAAATTTTGCTCGCCTCTTGGAAATGTGGGGTTAGCTAGAGTTACGGTTCAAAATGAAAGATTTGTGACAGATCCAACCATAGGTCATTTCCCTGGCTGCAATCCGAAGATCAAATATGAAATCGAACGGCTTAAATTGACTCGAGAAACAAGGAAGCAATGTTCTGAACAGGGTATTGCTCCACTTTGTGCTTTTCTAGAATCTGTGCTCAAATTCCTAACAGATTTCCACCAGATCAACAAATGCAAGAGGAAATAGATATGGAAATAGGATCGTACAAAAAGAATGGTTCCAGTGTTTACAGACAACTTCAGAAAACGTTGATACCTTTAATAGATCATCATGGTCTGCCCATCGAATATCGCTCAACTTTACGTGGCAGGGAAGCTCATTCAGTGGATAATGATGCAGATCTGGCGAATGAACGTGTGCTCTTGTATCAAGAACAAGATTTTTTGGTATTCAGATCGGATTTGGATTTAGAAACAGTTCATCAATCAGAATACTGAATCATTGATAGGTGTGCCCTAAGCCATTCATGCAAATTTCGAACAACAACCTACGAACAATTATTTCGTTGTTTGATCAACAATTTTTATTTGTTCCAATGGTATTGGCACTCTTCCGACAATTCTCATGGATTTCGAATCGGCAGCAATGCAGGCTTGCCATCATCTACTTCCGGCCAAGATAAATATCTGGGGATGTTTATTTCACTTTGGTCAATGTCTGATGCACTAGCTCCAGTCAAATGGCCTGAAAGCAGCTTATTAGGAAGAATTTGGGCCATAGGATTCATCTGATCAAGGCGTGTTCCATGTTGCCACCAAACTTAGTAAGGAATGCCTGCTTGCAATGGTTATGTAACCCCCGGCATATGAAGATCAGATCATTCGCCAGAAATCGACCAATTTTGTGACATACTATGAGGTATCTGGTAGTTGAAATATCGCACAAGGAAAACGTCTTTTTTTGCAAACCCAAACAAAAAAATATCTTTTTTTAGAATACATGGCTCCATGTGCAGTTTGATGTGCCCACCTGGAACCATTTTGACAACATTTGGATTGTTAACAAACGATTGGTTGGACGTCCAGGCCCCTGAACAACAAACCATGCGGAAGGGTGGCACAATAAAATAAACCATGATTTCCCCTACCCACGCCCTGCCTTGAATTCTTTTCTAAATTGGTTTCAGCAAACCAATCATTTAAGTCAATTATGTCCATAACTACTAAAGAATTTGATCTAGAAAATCAAAATTAGGGCTGTTTTGATCAGAGAATTTTAGAAATGTCGAGTTCGAGGTCGAGTTCAAGTTCGAGTTCAAGTCTGAAATTTTGAGGTTTTCGAGTTCGAGTTGCCAAAATTGTCAAGTTTTAATCGAGTTCGAGTACTCAATACAGCCTTAATATTGTTTTGATCTGTCAATAAATTGCTTAAACTTAATATCATTTTAGATGCAAATTCGACAGCTGATGAGGGGGAGCCCTACTGAGGCAAGGTAATTTTCGCTATGTACAAGTGGACGAAAATCTTATGCATGCCAAAAATGCTTTTCTGAATGACATCGTTGATTTACAAGATGATGATTTTCGTGCTAGGCTTCTTCAATATTTGGAGCACTTAGTGTACCTGCTTGGTTGAAGTGTTTAACTGATTTAGTAAAATTGAGGAAAAAAATTATTTGTAAAACAGGAAATAAGTTAGAAAATGGACACACCCAGTTTGCTTAAAGAAATTATATGTCAGTATGTTATGCGAAATCTTCAAAAACGTAGTATTAAAATGGTATATTTTTACCCCATATGGAATGGTGGCAATGTTGGGACGGTGGCAATGTTGGGATGGTGGCAATGTTGAGATTTTTTGGTGGCAATGTTGGGATGGTAGCAATGTTGGGGCACATTCAAAACTTTGTGTCTGATCTCTATACCGTACCAAAATCGGTAGAGAAAGTTTTTGCATAGCCGTCAATGATTGAGTATTTGCATATTTTACCGTAAGAAAATCTCTAAAACGTCCAAACACTTTGATAGGTGTCGATAATCTATAAATAATATGCGAATTCGTATCTTTTGGTAAAAATGTGGGGAAATCGAACGACCTTTTGGTTGCTAAAGTTGAAAAAATATGGTTTCTACACTTCACAGACGGAAGCTACGAAAAATACCAGATTTTGTTTCGCTAGTCGACGGCATAGCAATCGTTGAAAATTGTTGGCTGCTTTTTCCGACGACTGATTGAACCTCGCCGATCAAATTTATAGTATTGTTTAATTTGAAATTGACGTCCGGTAAACAGAGGCTCTTGTTGTTGGCGTTGATGAAACCAGTTTTACATTGGCAGACGTAACCACCCAGAGTGTTGACGCATTGTGCGTTTTCGCTGCAAATCTTTCTACTTTTACATTCATTGATGTCTGAATCAAATTCGAAGAAAGATGCACTGTAGCTTGAATCTTTAAATCTGAAGTTTGCAGAAAATGGAGCCAGAAAAATGAAAATAAATGTTTTTGATAAAACATAGCTGTTTAGTTGAACATTCAAAATAATTATACGATATATCGAATATTATTTGGTAGCGTCAGGATACAGAGTTCAACAATTGCTCACGTTGGATTAAAAAAGCCAAACAAAACACAGTAACTCAACTTTTATTCCGCAAGACCATTTTGGACTCGAAATTAAAAAATCATTGCTGTCCCCCAAATAGGCTGAAGCATTTCAAACAATAGTACTCTCTTTACCGAAGACATTCTGAAACAAAATCACATCCTCAGACAATATGTGCATATTATGATTCAAGAAATTCAAATTCGATTAAAATTGTTAATCCATGACTAAAGAATATTGAAGAAGTGACCACAGTACAGAGGTAGTGTACATACATAGTAATTCTTTCAGAGAAGTACAAGAACTGTGATCCTGAAAGCGACGTAGCAAAAAAGAGAAATAATTGCTGCAGATTTAAACCTGCTTGAAGCAGAGATGCTAATCTCCGATTGAAAGTGATGTTTTCTAATCGGGCATTCATTCAGCCGACTTTCTACCGGGTATGGCCTATAAGCGCGAACGGCCCATTAGCGCGAAAGGGCCCACGAGCGCGAAAGGGTAGGAATCATTAGCGCAGTCGATTCAAAAGCGCAGCCAAATGTTCAAAAGCGCAGTCAATGCAAATGGGTTCAAAAGCGCAGTCAGTGATAAACTATTCCACAATAGTTTAAAGGGTCAAAAGCGCAGGCAAAAGTTAGCTACAGACAAAATTTCACCTAAAAATATATATAAATTTTTCGAAAACTGAGAGGGCATGCCACGCGACAATAATGCTTAAGAAATGCATCTCATTAAGAAAAAGCGTCGTTTTTTGGCCTCTTTTTGAGAGCTTCCAAAAATAGGCAACTTGTACATGGTGCTAAGTTCACAAAAGCGTTTTCGACTGTTGTTCCATCGTTTGTAAAATCGTTCTTGTCAATTTGCTCCAAATTGTACCATTCCAATGAATTTCGGTGAAGCGAGCTACATGTTAAATCATTCTCTGAAAACCAAGATTCTTTCATATGCAAATCCTTTAAATTCGAATCAACTTTACCAATTTCGTAAAAAATCGCAACAAGTTTTGAGAACCACCAGTGAACTTTGTTTGGAATGCGAAAAAGGCTTTGTTTGGAATGCGAAAAGATTTTGAAAACTCGATGAAAAGAAGATAATGAATTATATTCAACAATTATCGTTTGCAATGATACAGTTTTGAAAAATCCAATGATTGGGCATCATAGTGATTGCGATTACAGGAATTTTGGCGCCGTGACGAAACATTTGACTGCGCTTTTGAAATAACTAACTGCGCTTTTGAAACTTTTGGCTGCGCTTTTGATGCTCCTGCGCTATTGAAACAACTGGCTGCGCTTTTGAAGCAACTGCGCTTTTGAACTGACTGCGCTTTTGACCCCCAATCGCGCGAAAGGCTCACATGGGCGGCGAAAACGTTATTTCTACCCTATCATGTTAAAACTTCCTGTGAGAAAAAGCGTATAATGTGCTAATGAAGCCCCGTCTTTTTGAGTTAAAAATAGAAACAAAAAATACAACTAAGAACTTCAACAAAACAACAATACATTCAAAAATTTGGCTCTATAGTTGAGTTTCGACAGATCAGTGATATAAATTATGGATTTTGGTGTCTGTATCACAGGTATCTGAGCCATGTTCGACATCTTGTTGGTAAAAAGTCACGGGTGGTTATAGCCGATAATTGAATGGAAATGATTTTTGTTCACTTTTTAGGGTAAATAGAATCTTAAACGTTAGCACAGATTAAATCGGAGACTGCAGAGTTTAAACATTAGCATACATTAACAGAGTTTTTAGCATGGTGCTGAAGGGAGAAATTTTTAAAAAAGTTCCAGAAGAAAGTTGAAGATATCACAAAATTATGGTGAAAAATCAAAATCGTCATTTTCCCAAATAACAACTTCGTCAATATACTCATTGTCTTCATCACTTTTGCTTTGTGAACGATTGTGGCTCGAATCTCAATCGTCTTCGGTTCTAACCTCTTAAACACTACTTGAATAATTCGAAAACAGGTGTTTTGACATATCCCAAGTTTACACAAATCAGTAATAGTGAGAAAGAAATATAATTGTACGTTTTCTGAAAAAATCAATCTAGAACCTATATTGAAATTGAAGCGCAGTTCCAGATACAATAAAAACATGTTAACTTTTATCCCAACAGAACTTCCTAAAAGTCTTACTGTCAAACTAACCCATGAACTTGTCGGTTAACTAACCAAGTGCATAGTAAGAATGAGCTAATTTAATTAGAACTAGATGAGTGCCTTATTCCTTTTGAAGGTACCAACATCAAGCATGATTTCATGAGTTGATTATACAATAAAAGGAGGTTATCAGAATTGTCAAAAAAACACATCAGCTTGACACAAATAAAGTAACATTTTCCAATCGTGCTAACTGTACTAATGAAATATTTCTTGATTAGCACGAATGCTAATAGGAGTCGTGCTAAAAGACTGTATATTAAGTTCCTTTAAATTACATAGAACAAATTAACGTTAAAATTAGTAGCTCTTACAATCAGGAGTCTTTCGCGCTAATGAGCTTTTCGCGCTTATGAGCCTCTCGCACTTATGAGCCTTTCACAGCAGAAAATATAGGACACGCTAAAGTATATACTGTTTTCGCGCTTATTAGGCCCGTATGCCAGAAGGTGGAGTAGCTTAATCCGTAGAATAAACGGTGGATTATTCCCCGGAATATCTCAAGTTGGCATTCCAGAAAGAGGAGTAAAGAGAAGAGTAGAGTAGAAAAAATCGGTATGCCAGAAAGTGGAATAGGCTAATCCATGGAATAAACGGCGGAGTAATCCGTGGAATATCTTTTTTCGGCATGCCAGAAAGAAGAGTAGAACAAACAGTGGGGTAAAAAAATCGTTTTTCTTGTCTTTTTCTTCACCTGCACCAGGCAGGATTAGTCCGTGGAGTAAGATTGATCTTATAGTGCTATGACTATGGAAGTTGTTGATTTCATCGATTTTTTGGGAAATTTGGACGAGGAAAACGAACATGCAAACAATGTTCCACGAGTTCTTTTTCGAAGATCAGATCCATTCGAAATGTATAGTGATTTTGACTTCCGACTACGATATCGATTTAATAAAGCAACAGTGCGTGAATTGATAGGAATTTTGCATAACGAAATAGAAAATTCAACAAAGCGGCATGGAAGCCTGACACCAGATACGAAAGTAGGAAAAAAAAATTCTAATCAAGATAAGTGATTTTCGGTACGTCAAACAGTCCACTTGCAGATCCTTGAGGTTGATCCAAAATCTGAAATTTCAAAAAATTAGATGATCAAATGAGCAATTTTCTGTTTTACATACTGATTGCTTTTTATCCTGAATTGCTTTTTGAAGAAAGTAGTTGCTCTTGTTCTGGGAGGCAACTATTTCCTGGTGTATAGCTATCATTCTCAAACCATGTTCTTCTTTCATGAATTTGATTCGTAGTTCATGTTCTTCTACCAAGTTTTTCTTGGTTATTTCTAGAATGTCTTTCTTCAAGTCATCGTTAAGGAAGGTCACTTGCTTCAGAATGGTTGTTTTTGGTGGAGGAATTAGCTTTTGAACTTTTGGATGTGGTTCATAGTCGACTGATTGGTCAGCAGATACTATTGTTTCATCTTCAACTTCAAAATTTTGAGAAAAGTCACTTAGGACATTCGAATCTAAAGTTTTCCATGTTCCTTAAGAAAATCCAATCATATCCATTCATGATAAAGGTAAGATTTCTGTACCAGTTAATAATCCTGCATTGTCATCATATTCGTTGGGAGTCCTTTCGAATTGGCCAGGCAACATATCCCATATTTCTTTAACCATCTCTTTCAATTCCGGTGGAGGGGGTCCCCGGCCAGTACCAGACTGGTACTTCAGATGGGCACTAATTGCTTCTTTGGCATTCTAGTATAACAAGTTGAAGCAATAAAAGGCTTAGCATAATTTTATTTGACAGGTATTCCTTGCATTACGATACTTGGCACATGGTGAGTTTCAACGCGAGTATGGCGATATTCATTTTGTTAGCCAGTCAAGTGCCTCACGTAGCATTCATACAGTATGCAGCAAAATCGCAGCTTTGAAAAACAACTACATTAGCTTTCCAAACTTGATTGATTGCCTTTCATACCCGAACAGGATTTCCGGGAGCTATAGGTGCAGTCGATGGTACACACGTTCCGATAGCTAATCCTGGTGGAAACAATGGTGAGCTCTACAGAAACCGTAAAGGTATTTTTTCCATAAACGTTCAACTAATGTGTGACCATAACACGAAGATTCGAAACGTTGTCGCCAGCTGGAAAGGCAGCACACATGATTCAAGAATTTTCAATGAATCTATTCTCAAGGACAAACTGGAAGATATGCCATCGCGTTATCACATCCTCGGCAATAGAGGATATCCATGTCTGCGATATTTGCTGACACCAGTGGAAAATCCTCAATCTCAGGCCGAATTACAGTATAATCATGTGCATTCCTCTACCAGAATGGTAATCGAATGCGTCAATGGAATTTTAAAACATCGGTTCTCCTGTTTATCATATAAGCTTAGGTTCAGTCCACAATGATGTGGAGTTATTATAGTAGCCTGTTGCGTCTTACACAATCTCGTCTTACAACAGAATGATTTTGAAGAAGATGTGCATCAGGATCAACTGGACGTCGATGATCCAGCAGGTCAAGATCAGCCTAATGTTCAGGGAATGGCAAAACGCCGAATGATCATTACGAGTTTTTTCTCATAAATGTGTCATTACTTATGCACCGAGTATGGTATGAGTTTTTTCAAGGAATACTGTCTGATTAAATGTCGCATTGCTTACTTTTTTCAAACCTTTCCATTTTGCCTCAGTTGTTCGACATTCCTCTCTAGGCATTCTGGATTTTCTCGGAAGTCTTTCTCGATGCTGACCCATGCCGATTTTTTTGACCTATTAGCCGAGCTGTCCGTTTTTTTATCTTCGATGACGTTTTTTCGACTCTTGACAGATTCGATTAGAAAATTAATTTCAAGCTCCGAAAAATTATCACCTCGTTTTTTGTTGCTCATTTCACAAGTTTCAAATTATGTAGATTTAGCAAAAAGTTATGTAACGAAAGCAGAAAAAACCGATAAATTTGGTTAAGTGTGGTCTTGCAGAGAAAAGGTCGATAAAGTGGTCTTACAAAGAAAAGTAAAAAAATCGATAAACCCAGGAAGAACAGCAGAAATCCATTGTGAAAAATGTGACAAATTTTTTTCTTGTCTTTTTGTCACTACTCCACTGTTTAATCCATGGATTATGAAGTCCGCCACTATTCCACTTTCTGGAATACCGAAAAAAAATCCACGGAGTAGCCTATTCCAGGGATTAGCTATTCCGTGGATTAGCCTATTCCGAGGAGTGGCTATTCCTCGGAATAGGCTATTCCGTGGATTATTCTACTCCACCTTCTGGCATACGGGCCTTAGTCGTTCGCGCTTATGGGCTCACTCGCTGTAATGAACCCTTATGAGTCGTTCGCGGTTACCCCAACCCTTTCGGTCATACAAAAATTCTTAATTGATTTTGATAGGATTTAAATTGACGAATCAACCGGTGATTGATCTTAATTGGCCTCCTGTCATTCCGTTCTTGGCTAAATTCAAGGTAAACTTCAAAAAGATGTAAATTCCCAACCTCGTTTGTTATGCATTTTGAAGCGTCAAAAAACTTATTCCTCGACATTAAACTTATTCAATTAGATTATAGTCTTCAATGAGGTATATAAAACTACGAACCTTAGGAATACTGGGACTAAAACTGGAGCATAATATGAACATTTCAGTCGACTGTCTAAAAGTGTGATAAACTTTCATGACAAACCTGTGCAATTATAGCCATCGCCAGAAAATCCGGCCAAACACTGGCATCTCAACGATGTTTCAGTACAATGTGCTCGGTCCGTGAAAGCCATAGCATTTAGGCCGCATTCTTTCACGGGACACATCAACGTATCGCCTGAAAAATTTGCAGAACTGCGTAACATTTAAAAATAACGTCACCATATATTTTACGCTTGTTGCATAAAGGCGGGTTTATGTAGCATGGTTTGCATTCTTTGGATTCGCAATGACCTGTTAGAGGACTACACCTGCCAGTAGAACATTGGCAGCAGTTGACGCAATCGGGACCCCATTCGTTTGGAGAACATTCTGTGAAAAAATTGAAAGAGAAATCAGGATATTTTTAGGAAACACTCGTTCTCAAATGATTTTTTAAAAGCACAGGCAGATTCTGAAAAATTGTCCTTCCTATCAAACCTTCCATTTTTCAAAATTTAGAAACTTAAATGTGTTTTGAACTTTCCAAATTGTTACTTTCTGAACAAATTTTAAGCTTTAATTGTTGTCTTCTATTCTTTGTTCTAGGAACAAAGACTCAATCAACTGACCTTCATCACAAACTTCTCCTTTAGTTCCCGCTTTACACCTAGCTATTGTTTCTCCATCTATCTTGAACATCCATTCGCCGGGTATGCCCGTATTGCCGCGCTCTTTCAAGTGAACGACATTTTCAGTGCCGGAGTTGGGCAAACTGAAGAAGTTTTTATTGTCGCCCCGACTGAAACCAGCTTCGGCGTTATAAGACCAAGCTACGTTTTTGTATATGAAATTGGCAAACGTCCCGTTGTCCGTATTCATAACAGCCAACTGTACGGTATTCGTATTCTGAAAAAAACGATGCGTCAGTAAGGTGTGATTACTAGAAATAACACGAAAAAATGAAAAGTAATATAACGAAAACAAAAAACCAAATAAAAGCGGGATAAGTTACAAATATAAAAAAGAAAAAATCCAAGTAAAATAGATGCAGAAAAACGAATAATAAACTATCCAACATAATGGACGTGAGACAATAAAGTCAAGGAAGAATGGTATCTGAACTCTATTTTAAAATGAGCTTCGAGGCAGATAAAAAACTACAATGCACGTGGACGTCTTTCTTTTTCAAGTTACTGGCCTATCTGTTACAGTCAACTTGCTAAAATGGGTACCCGCAAATGTAGACTGTTTTCCCCTGCCTACGTATCTGTTTTGCGTTCCAAGCCACATTTAAAAAAATAATATAGTAAAGCATTGAACATCTCGTGCCAAATCAGAAGCATGTACCTCATTCTGGAGTTTTTGGTCACCAAATGGTTGCATATTAACCCAAGATACGATGACTGCCGAGATTGGATTGACTTCTATGTCATATTGGTAGCGTATTTCACTTTGACCACGCTCTATGGCACGACCAGCTAAAGAAAATATAACGAAAAATTTCACGAAAAGACAATAAATTGACTGGTTGATCAGAAGTACTCAGTCAGCAAAAATGTGACTTTTCGATTCAATTTTTTCGGAAACGGCGAATGCAATTCAAATATTCAGGACTTGTCTTGAACAGGATGGTCCGAAAAATCGGACGCCTGAGAAAGCAAACTTATAATACCTGGAGATCAGATCTGAAGTTCTGAAGCCGGTTTCATCGAAGAGACTTAAGCTCTAACTGAGCTGCAGCTTAAGCCGTAGCTAAACACTATGTTATGCCGTTTGTCGTTAACCTGCTGCTCAGATGTAGCTTAACTCAAGCACACAAAACATATCGAGAAAGTTAAGCTGTAGCTGAGCTGTAGCTTAACTCTGTATGTTATAACATTGTCGTTAAGGTGCAGCTCACTGCAGCTTAGCTTTCTTGATATGTTTTGTGTATATGAGTTAAGCTACAATTGAGCTGCAGCTTAACGGCAATGGTATAACATTTAGAGTTAAGCTGCAGCTCAGCTGCAGCTTAAGTCTCTTTAATGAAACCGGCCCCTGGCCCTTTGCGTTCGATGGCAAGTATCATATTTCAGAATTTCATTCATGTTCGAAAATCACTGACTGACTGATATAAATTGAAGCAAAATCAATTTTTTTTTGTGATTTTTTCATCAATAAGTCGGCCAAAAATACTACTGAAATGTCCCGTTCCGAACGAAAAACGCTCAAAAAGAAACGATCAAAATTTGATTTTAATTTGCTTCGAATAGATTTGGGTCGTTCTGCAGACTACAGCTCTCAATCAAAGAAATGCCGAAGATTTTCGAAAATAACTAAATTTCCTGTAAAAGGTATTTTAGCTCATGATTGAGTGTAGCTCAGAAAATAGACCTTGAGTGGTTATTTCATTCAGTTTTCGTTGGATTTAAAGCATTTTTGCACTAAGTTTGCATTGAAATAACCGAACAAGGTAATTTATTAATTTACTCTAAAAGAAATGAATAAAAAAGTGACATCAAAAAGCAGTGGAATAAAATGAATAAGTACAGCTAGTATTATACTATAGTTACAAAAATGAAACTATGAGGGCAGGATTACGGTAGATAGGATGCCTGACAAGCAAACCGCCAAAATTCAGCTTGAATGGCCGATGTACAACAGGCTTATTATGCAGATCGTTTCCTTTGGACCACCCTATGTGATCGTTTTATAAAATCAAAAGACATATGTCCACGAACCTCATTTCTTTCGGATTTTTATAAAAGACGACAATTTCGAATTAATCCAGCGCCCAGGGTCATTTTCTACGCTTTTTATATGGTTAAACATTGTTATATTTTTCCTCGATATAACGATTTAGCGCAGATGATTTATTTCTGGCAATAATTGTAGACAAAAAACCAAGACCAATCAGCAGCAGTTATTACTTTTCATTGCATGCAAATTGAACTTTTGCTCTTTTCATTCTAGGTCACTTTTTCTTCATTCGTCCGCAATAACAGAACCGATATGATTCATTCATACCATTATTACTAGTATACACATGCCCGAAAACCCATAAATTATATGCGGTATACTTACAAGTTATTTCGCGGAAAAATATTTGACCACCTTTCCGAAGGTCATTCCTATTCCATAAAGTGACCAATAAAGGCGATGAACTTTCTCTCAAGATGTTTTGTTTATAATTTCGAGCGTTCTGTTCCACGCCTATCCCGCCGTTGCTCAAAATCTAAATAGAAAAATGTTGCGTAACAATAATGCGTATACATTTAGGAATTGAGATGACTTAATCAGATTTCATAGTAAAGAAATTCACACCAGGCTGTACCGTGCAGGCTCAATTTCGAATTTTATGACCAAAATGATGACATAATACGCACAAGAGAAGGAACTTCTATTGATAGGAAGGTACGATGGTAGACATACGTACGAATATGAAGAAAACGATAAAATATTGGAAAATTTTACGGTCAACAAGTTTAAGGATTACACATAATTTTTTCAATAGGAGGCTTGGTCGAAAATACATGTTTTGGTTCCAAGGTAAGCCTTAGAGATATCGGGCGCTTGTAATGAGAAACAAAACTATTCCTCACAGTCGATATTCGAATATTCTACATAAAAAGCTGAGGCCGACTTATCCACAAATTTTTTCACGGCCCATTTATACTCCATGCCACGTCATGGCCGCGACGACGTAAACGTGATTAATCAAATCAACTTTAAATATGACTGGTCATGTATTACGAGCACTGAAATCCGATTGATATTGTCCACCATGACTGTGGCCCTGGAGTATGAACGGGTCTTTAGAAACAGCTGGAAAAAAATTTTTAGAAACAGCTGAAAAAAATCTATACATAATTTTGATGTCTATCTATTGATGCAAGAAACAACGGATTGAGAAAAGTAGAAATCCTCATCTCTAAAAAAGGCAATTCACGCAACTATGTATTGTTTGTTGTCAATGACTGGTTCGTTTTTGAGAATCCACAATTCATAGGCACAAAAATTCTTAAATTTAAATTTTTAAACTAAATTTATCTCGGATGAATACAAACGAAAATCGTACTTGTAATATTGCATCTGGGCTAAATGGGGTGCGCGACATTATAGGACGGGAGCCCCATGAATTGGAAATTTTTTGAAAATTCAAGCATCGTTGACTATTTTTGCGACGTTCAAACCATTTGGGAAAAGAAAATTTGGACGGAAGGCAAAATTTGGGTGATAGGGTTCCCAATCCCAAATATTATAGTGTATTAAAAGAACAAAAATTTAATAGAAATTCGCCAAAAATGTGACTTTTTCGCTTTAAGATGAGGAAGAAGTCATTCTTGATCTTATAAGATTTTCCAAATTATTATCAACATTCTTCAGTTTTGCGTCATGACAAAACTTAAACAAGAGCATAAAAATATGCTATGGAGATTTTCGCTTCCACTGCAAAGTATAAACTGCGTTTTCTCATGTACAATACGAAAATATCTCACGAAAATTTCTTTGTATTTACGACCATAAAACGTTATCGGATGTTGGATTTCGAATCGTATTCCCACGTCTATAGTAGCAGGGACTACTCTGTCCCCCTCGCCTAATCCGAATTCGTACAAACGAGCCGTGAACAATGGCGCCGTCACGTGGATATTGATCTGAGGCACATTCTGACGTTTGACCCTATCGGCGTCCCGAGCTAAACGCAAAAAAGCTACATTATTAAATTTCCGGAGTTGTTTCGAACTTTCATTCACTAGATGAATTGTCCAAATATATAGCAATGATCTGATCTGACCTTTTGTTTTGTCTACTTGACATGGCGACCATACATGCACATAGGGGATAGGGGGTAGACACAAAAATAACAGACCCTGGACACCTTCCCCTAGCCCGAAAAAAATCGTCAAACATTCCGGCTGAACTTTTCCCAAGACAGCTTTTTTGATGATTTTTATGCATTATTTTGTATGAAAACATGCTTGTGGAAATTCTTTTTGTTTTTCACTCGCCCACTACCCGTTCGATAAAAAGTCCGAGGACCCTCCACCTGGAAAATTCCTGCCGTGCATGTCTGATTGCGGCTACATATTCCCGGTAAATTTTACTGTGTTTGACTTTTCGACATTCACATCAAATTCTTTCCTCTCGTGATGAGTAACTTTTTAAATCAATTTTCGCATTAGCTAATACAAATTTTAAATATATTCAGTTCATCATTATGAGAAAAACCTTCGAACATAATAACTGTCTTCAAATTACGTTCAATAATGTTTACGTATATAGTTTTTAAGTTGCAATCATTTCTCGAGTCTATTTTCTCCAAGACGTACAGTTCTCGACATTACTAGGTCAATATTATGCAATTTAATAATAACCTAGTTTAAATGTTTGTACGCGTGAAAGTACTTTTGATTCGAATTGTTACCATTTTGAAAAAATTTTAGCCATAAGTTTTCGACTGAAGGAATTTTCTTTGTCCGGCCTTGTACATTTAAGTAGCCCTCGGAAGGACTATACGTATATCTACTACAAAATGGATTATTCTGACTACTGAAACGATAGCTATTTTCTATAAAATAGTCATACTATTAACACGATCCTGGCAAAAAGACGAAGAGAAATGCTGAAAATGCAGAAAAACAGGGCAATATGAAGAATAATTTGCATTCGTTGCAGTAGAAAAAAGTGACCACCGTTGCGAAGGCAGGTTGAAATGCTTGATACAAGATATTGGGCGCCCAGATCAAACAACCAGTTCAATTTGATAGATTGGATGTTGACGCCAAGATTTGGCCTTATTTCGCCATAACAATAAAATATACGTACTATGTAGCCAAATTGACTGACGAGGTCTGACAAGTGTACCAAAAAAAGTGGACGAGTATACCTTTGTTCATAAACGCACTTTTTTATCGTCATATAAAACCTTCATTTATCTTGTCGCTTAATAAGAAGCAGTCATTTTCATTTCTCCATAAAATCAATTTCCAACAACTTTACATAAGGTTATCAGGTAAACCCTTCATTTCTGAATGCACTATCTATGACACACAAGGTAGTTGAACTATTTTACAGAATAGCGTTTTACTTTTTGATCAACTAAAAATATATCGAATTTGATGGATCATCGCCAGTTTTCAAGATGAATTAACACATTTTCGGTTGTCTGGCTTAAATCTCACCATAAAATGGAACAAATAAGTGGTTCTACTCGTGATCAGATGAACTAAATTCTGTCAAACGTATTGATCCTTTCACTTCAATCTGTTTATTTGTAATTATTGGACTACCAAAGAATATAACGAACTAGAAATGCTTTTTCTAGTTGATAAAAAATATTGTTTAATGGCAGAATTGCTAAAGCCAATTTTTTTATGGAATCTTTGATGTGAGCGCATATGTTGAACATACATGTAACGAACTCCGAGGTCAGGGGCTCAGGCCACATACATACAAGTGGGTTCATCGACTATCTAAAATTTTACGTAGTCATTGGATGGAAGAAAAAATTTTATTTTTCGCCTTAAATGTTCGAAAAATGGTTCAAAAATAGCAGTAGCCTAAAAACCATAAAATATTCATTTATGGCGCGAACTGCCGAAAAAATTGCCAGTTTTGACCACTTTTTGTTCGAAAATAATCATTTAAGCATACATGTAACGGGACCCCGAAGTCCGGGGATTGGTGCAACTTTTTGAGGCCGAGATCACTGATTCCCCAGAATTTTTGGGGGAGGTCTTGGAAGAAAAATAATTCAATTTTTCTAACCAAAAAAGTCCGAAAAACAAAAATAGTAAGTTTTGTCTAAAAATCCCGTAAAAATGTATCCATGGCGCGGGGCGTTGGGAAAATTGTCGTTTTTGACTATTTTTTGTTCAAAAATTGACATTTTTCAATATTTTTTTCGACCAAAAGTATGGGGGTCCCTATGAATATCCTATAGCTAGCCATAGGATTGGAAAATCCTGGAAGGGGGCTTGCCCAATGGCTATAGCCATATGGCCAACGATTTCTGGGGTTTCTGGGGGGAGAGGTTCCTATAGCACTCCCCCCAATTACATGTATTATGATTTGAAGACATTTTTTCAGTTGATGGGGTACCTATAGCCAGCCATTTTAACAACATGATTAGCGAATTTTCGATTGTCACCATATGATCTCCATATAATCATGATATGTCATCATGATATATGATCTTGAGCAAGACAAAACTAAAATAGTGCCTAAAATAGTCAAATTTCGCTATGAAATACAAATCCTTGAAGGGGATGCTGCATGCATTCGACGTGATATCTTGTTGAAGGTAATTTTAGTTCCACGTGAGCGCAGATTAATCATTTTGATTGGATAATAGTCGTACAATGTTTTCAATTTTCAATCAATATTGAATTATAAAAAATTCATATAGGTCTGTATAGCGAAATCTTTGTAGAATTATAGTAAATTTTCGGTAAAAGTGAATTCAACAGCTAAGTTGGAGGTTGGAACTTTAAAAAATCCTTCAAACAGGCTTCAAATACACTTGAGAGTTGTATGGTAAGCTTAAGAAAAACTGCAATAGTCGTCTCAATTTTGAACTGAAGGCAGGCAACCACAATCTAGCATCTAAACATAATGTATCCTCATGAGGGGGTAGGGTGGGGTTAAACCCTTCTACCTGAGACCCTGGATACTCCCTTTGGGCCCAGAAAGTCGTCAAACACTCCACTGAACTTTTTTGAAGAAAATTTTTTCGATCATTTTCTACATCTTACGTATAACAAATACGCTTATGGAGCACTTTTTTTTGCTCACTCATCTCCACTCCTCCTCACGAAAAGTCCGAAAAACATCCCATTGGAAATTTCTTGCCGAGCACGTCTACCTCTAAAATAGACGGATTCATCTAAAAATCCAGCATTCAGATAAATTATATGATTCTACAGTCAGCAAGAACTTCTACGGTTATAAAGCACAGACTTCGAAATTATAAGAATATTTCTTAAATTATATAGCGAAAAGTTTTGATAAAAAACTTCGTCGAATTTTTTTCTTGAGATTTTAAAAAGTAATCTGAGCCGTTATTACCCCGTGCATTGTGGCAATATAAAACATCAATATTAAATACTTAAGCTTGTTACTTTCGACTTTTGATTCCAAAGCTGTGTTCGAGCGACACCAAAAAACGTCCATTGACGAATGCAACAACAGAAATTTAGGTATTAATTACTTGGTTCTAGTAGTCCGCAAGCATAGCACAAAATCCACAGTATGAACGTGAGCCTCATCCTCCTTGACGTTCGATCGTAAGTAAAGCGCTAGAATAAAGTTCAAACTATCGGGAAAATATTTCTTTCCTTCAAGAAAACTAAAAATCGACCAGAATCCCAATCATGGTCTACGCTTTTAACAATCCACCGTCGAAAATTACACAATTTTTTCCGAATGAATTTTCCTTAAAAGCCGTGAATCTACAAGAAATAGACGGAAAATGAGAGCTATTTTTTCGTATAATTCATGGTCATCGTCGAAGAGTAGTATACTTTAAAAAGTAGACATTGTTGTTACAGTATCAAGGTCATGATAGGTCACTCTGTAGACGAAATGGTACAGGATACTCCGGAAAGGTATGCGTACAACTTTCTGTGTAAGGTTAATAGCGTAGGATTGAGCAGACATTTCAATAAAAAATATGCAAATAAAGTAAACATCCAAGAATTAGGAGCACGGGATTGAGGCCCACGCCTCAGTACTGTTTTAATGCAGAAATTATGTTAAAACTTTCACGATACTGTATTATAAGATTGTAATACAGTAAAAATGCAGCCTGAACGACCTAAGGGTTCTTGTTTGTGTATGTATACGTACGTATGTACACGAGCATATGTAGGTTCCATTTGAGACCGAAAAAGGGAAGCCACATGCGCAATAATTATATGTCGAAAACCATCCAGAAAAAGAAAATCAAGGACAAACACGCAATGCACACTGCATGTATGCGCATTCAATAATCTTTTCTTATTTTCAACGCCTGACTTTTTGCGCGAAATTTTAGTGGAGAAAAATGTTTTTCACCAATTTTACGGTTTAATTGCTACAAAAGTGTCACACAAGAGCAATAGATCTTCAACAAGATGAAAATAAATGAAATATTGTGATCATTCAAAATGGCACTTACGGGGAAAATCATGGCACATAGCGCATTTATAAATAACGCTAAGTCTGTCTCACATCGTGTAGGACCAATGTCAGACGATGATTTATCATTTTGATCGAAAACTACGTCATTTGACTATGTATACGACTTTTTGAGCTATAAAAATATAGTGCAAAAATACATCACAGTATTTGTATCCCGAAAGTCAACGAAAATAGACTAGTGAACAGATACGTGGATTGCATATCAATAGCATAAACAAAGTTCAATCACCAAGATAGAACGCTAAGTTAGGCCACGCTAAAACTTATGATCAACTGAAAACTCTCGAACAAAATTGATGTCAACCGATTCAATCAATACTCAAAACATGTACTCTTAAATAGTAAATTTTTCGAAAAAATCTACTAACTGGACGCGATTGCCCGGAAGAGAAATGAGACAAAATTATAAATGATAGAATAATGTTTAGATTATCTTACGGATGCAGTTGGGATGCGCTAAACTACTTTGCTCTGTCTTTAATGAACTTCTTTACAATTTCGTTTTCGTTATTGACGCAACAGAAAATTCGTCCGATTGTCAATCATTCCGTCACTGGGTGGCGTTTAAGATTGCCAAAAATTTAGAGAGGTGACGTTTTTAGAGTCCGAATAAAGAGTCGTTTAAGAAGTGATTGTTGTTTAAAACTGAAACCAAATGAAAATTGTTATTTATGGCGCATTGCACCGAAAGATTGACATACTATTTCTTTAAAATTACACTTTTATAATTGGAGTTTTCAGCTGTCTTTTGTAAAGGATAGGATCCCTATGGCTGAACTAAGACAGCCGTGTAGATTGGAAAATTTTGATTTGGTAGCAGATCTGCTACCTACTGCACATGCGCTACCTAGTGCACATCCACTACCTAGTGCACGACCGCTACCTAGTGCACATGCGCTACCATAGTCACATCCGCTACCAGACAGCAAAAAATGTGAAAAAGGCTTTGCTATTATTTTCATAAGCGTTTTCGTAAGACAAAATAAAAGAAAATGGAATGCGGTAGGCGTTCTGCATGGTTAAAAATATTTTGTTGCCACTTTTATGGAACCGCAAGAATGGCTAAAAAACGTAATACCACTACAAAGAGTCCACCGAAAGATGAGTCACTAATGCGTAAAGATAAGTAATAAAATCATCAAAATGACCACGCAACCACATTCTAATGAGTGAAAAATTTTCATTTACACACAAAGTGACCACACAAGCATCTCGAGTGACACAACAGTCAGTCTATGCGGGTATTTGTCATTCTTTACCTGTAGCCATTATGGTTCAGCAAATATCGTTTTCGTTTTGTTTTTTAATTTTTTCAGAAACTATTTTCAATTATTATATTTTATCATTTTGAATTCAAAATTTTAAAAAGACTATTATTGCATACACCTCCCGAGTAGATCAGGAACTGATTATTTTCAGCAAATGTGGGTCCGACTCAAAAACATTTTTCAGAAAGTTCTATCTTACTTTTTTTATAGAATTGTGGTTTCTAATATTTCATTCTATTAGTAATGTCACAGTTTCTACGAGTCTTTTTCTAACGGGCTAAAGTCTATAGAACGGTCTACATTTAGACAGCCGAAAAAATCTTTTATGAACACAGACTTCTGCCCGGTCTACATGTGGACCAGTCTATAGGTTTTAGCTCGTTTTCCAATTTTTAAAGAATGAAATATAAGATTTTGCTAGGCCTTTTTCAAGGCCGAAGTGAAATCCTTATTCTTCTTTAATGCCGAGACTCAACTAAATGCATGGTCATCCCCATTAGCTCGATACTGAGCTCCACCCACAACTGTAGCTGTTAGCTAGAAAAAACGCCTCTTTCTCATTGTTCATGAGTAGGAAACGTTGTTACTTTTAGCATTTGATGACAAGGTACAGTATGAAAGGAAAAATGATGATCAACACTAAAGGAAAAGAAACAAAAGCATAATAGCTACAATGTGTAAGTAAGGAAAATGAGGAATACGCACTTGTATGAGAAATTGAAAACATGTTACACAAGTCTGATTAAAATCCATTTACAAAATCAGATGGGCGTTTTCACTTAGCAATGTTGAACGGCTGGTGATTGTAAGCAAAACCCCAACCCGGGCGACGATTATTGCCTCGTATTCTTAAAAAAGAAATTTGATGTGGGTGGGGGAGGTGGGCCTAGTTAAGTCTTGGCATTAAAGAAGAATAATGATTTCACTTCGGCCTTGAAAAAGGCCTAGCAAAATCTTAAATTCTTCTTTGATGCCTCGACTTAACTAAATGCACCTGTTCAAAGCTCACGTTTTTATCAAAAACTAATTCTTTAAAATTAGGATTTTCTATTTCTCTTTGATAAAAACGCTTGAAAGAAAGTGATTTTTGACTTCAATTCGCATGATTTAAGAGAAAATTTAAGGGACAACCAGATATGATTGCTTTGGAGGCTGAAGCTGAACAAGTAGAGTGTGCAGTGTAGGTTTTAGTGTCAATGCCAGACATGGAGAGAACACTTTTGATCCGGCCGGAAACTGTGGTCATAGAAACACTTTTGTACAGAGGCACATAGGAAAGAAAGCATTTGTTATCATCGCTTCTATCATTTACTGTGAAAAGAATATATTTTTGAAGAAAGTAATATGGACAGATGGCCATGTCAGAGAACTCATTGATCTGAAAACTGATTGGTGGACCAGAACCTCGAGTTTTGGTCATACCGGGAATGGTCAGAGACAAAGTTTTCGTGAAATTTGATGTAATTGATGTCTAATTTTTGGATTTCTGAGGCTCGTTTGGGACAGCTTAATACTAAAAGCGGTACAGTTTTAGTGTCAACATTTTACGACTGGTTTTTGCTTGTCCATCAAGTTCAACCTTCTTGTGGAAATCAAGGACTAAGGCTATGTCCCAAGTTTTTGAATATTTTGGTTGAGGAGGGATCACATGGAAAAGTTCTTTCATAAAACGTGAAATTTGTCCATTTCTTGAAAGGTCCAGGAATAATTCAAGGAGGAAGGCTATAATTGCTGATTTTCAAGATGAAATGGTGCAAAATTTGAAGTTATCTTTGTACAAGGCCATTAGGTAATCAATTAATTGAGAGGCAGATATTCGTAAAAGATTAATCTGGTGTTCAGTACACCAGCTACACCATTTTTTATGGCCGAGTTGTAATGCTTTTGGGTACCAAGGGACCAAGACTGAAGCATGATCAAGGTTGCTTCTGTAGAAATTCCTCGGCCTGCCCAGATTTTCTTGAGATTTTCCATGCTGATAGAGTAAGAGATTTGTTCAACACCAATGGGCGTAATTGTTCATGCTGTTCTCTACTATGTCATTCCAATGTGGTAGGAGGAGAGGTCCGTTACTGCCAAGGACAACAGAAGGGGCCACTATGGTTGCATCGGCCACACTGGAACAATAATAACTAAATGAGCTGCTTCAAGCTTTGCTTTGTGCAAAGTGTGGCCAATGAGGCAGAAAGGGGGGAAAGCATAAGAGTTCCATGCATGCCAACTCATGCTGAATGCGTCTACAGCAAAGGCATCTGGATCAGGTTTCCAAGAGACAAAGGTTGATAGCTGAGTGTTGTGATGATTGGCAAACAAATCAATATTGAAAGTACCGAATTTCTTTTGAATCATGAAAAAACGTTCAGTATTTATTTCCAATCATTGGTATCTAAGAAGTGACGTGAAGACCAATCTGCTTCCAAATTTTTTTTCCAGGTACATCAGTGGCTCGAATAAAAATTTTGATGATCAAGACACCAAGACCAAATCTTAATCGCCAGATCACATAAGAACTTATTTTTTGTGCCGCCCAATTTATTGATGTAGGTGATGGCTGTATTGTTGTCTATCATGAGAGATACAGAAGTATTTTTGAAATTATGCAAAAAAATTTTTAGGGCGAAGAAAGTGGCCAACAGTTCTTTGCAGTTAATATACAAATTTTTTTCATCTTTCAACCAACAGCTCCCACGTGTTTTCTGTCACAGAAGGCGCCCCAGCCGTCAATTGATGCGTCTGAAAAATTTTTTTGGGTGGTTTTGGGTGGTAAAATGTGTTGACTGTTCCAAAATCTGAATTGTTTAGGCCAAGTTTCAAGTTCCTTTCTAGCTTCCAATGATAATGAAACTGAGCTATCATAGTTTTTATGTTTTGTAGACCCTTGATGAGGCAGCCTTGCAAAGCACGAGTAAAACGGTTAGCATGCAACAAGGCTTGTGATACTGACATAAATTTTCCAAGTATACGCTAGGTCCAACAATTTAACATATTTTTGTTTATGCAAAAGAAAACACATATCCAGAATTTCTTCAACTTTTTCTGTCCGTATGTTCAAAAGAAGATTTTGTGAGTCGATTTCAAGCCGGAAAAAAATGATACTCTTCAAAGGTTTCAAAACAGATTTTTCCATATTTATAATAAAACCGAGATTGGTTAATAAAGTTGTTGTGAGGTTCAGATCATCTTTTACCTTTTCTATTGAGGCATTCATGACTAAAATATCGTCAAAATACAGAATTAGGCGCAAGCCTTGCTGGCATAGAAAAGCCAAGACAGGTTTTAGTAATTTAGTAAACACTCGGGGAGCTGAACAAAGGCCAAAGGACATGCATGTGAATTGATGAGAAATGTTATCCCATTGAAAACACAAGAATTTCCTGTCAGCTTGGTAGACAGTGACTGAAAAATAAGCATCTTTTAGATCAATTTTTGCCATAAAGTTGTTACAATTGAGGATATCTTTTAGCATGAAGATTCCTTCCATTTTAAAATGCTCATAGTTCATGAAGGAATTTAATGGTCAAAGATTGATAACTGGCCGCATTTGGCCATTTTTCTTGGGCACAAGAAACAATCTGGAAAACCACAAATCGTCTTTATAATTTTCATCAATGTTGCGTATAGCATCTTTCTTTAACAAGGAAGATATTTTTTCACAAACTAGTGATTTAAGATTAGAAGAGAATGAAATTGGTTTGGGTTTTTTGATTTGTCTTGGAGGCTTTCTGGCCCAATCTAGTCTTAGTCCGTTCATTGCCCTCAGGATCCATTGATCTGAAGTTAGTTTTGCCCAATTAGAAAAGAAGTGTTGAATCCGGCCAGCAGTAATTTCTGTTAGTTGTACAGTTTGCAAACAAACACACTGAGACACATACTTGGTCTCGTCAGATGACCAATTTTTGTCATTTCTGCGATTTGCTGTTTCTGGGCATTGGAAAGTTGATGAATTTGGGTAAGACCCTCGTGAAAACCCGTGACCCATTGATGAAGTAGTCTACAAAGCTAATCTTCTGAAAGTATCATGCAGTCCATTTCTCTGCCTGCAGTCTTTTAAGCTGATGCACAAAGATTTCCCGAAAAGTAGAGGAGGGCAAAGCATGGTTTTCGCATCCATCTTCTGACTGTTGGCCTCCTTGGTAAGGATTGGACTGCTCGAAATCCCAGGGAGCAAGTGAGATTTAATGCCCAAACCTTGTAGAATTTTGTAACGATGATTGTAGGTAATATCCTACAGAATATAGCTGAAGTGATGTAAGCTGTGTTTAACAGCATTCATCATGAAATTAGGGTCAAAGGACCATGTTCCTTCTCATTCAAAACTGCAATGAGAGGGAAGGTGCCTTCTAGGATCAATTGGTGAAAAATTTGACAATGGTCATCTTTTTTGATCAGCCATTTTTTGTCTCTTTCGATGTAGGACTTGATGTCCTCGTCCAGTATCGGTGCTAAGGCCCCCAGACACTTAGGAATTGGTATATTATTGCAGCAACTAGCTCGACCTTTGGAGGTTTCAAAATGGCCTCTCAACTCGAAGTTGGTGATTGACTGAGTTTCTGTCAGAAGAATCAGACGTTTTGGATCTGGCGTAATATCCTCCAAAAAATTGGGAATTCAGCTTGTAAAGCTGCTGAGGAAGAGTCGATGATACAATCTGACCATTCCCTTTCCATGGGTTGATCCTCTAATTGAACCTGGCCACTTTATCCACTTTGGAGGCTGTTTCTAGGTGTGCCATATGACTTTCTTCAGTCAAAGACTTGGGTGGTGCTCCAATGGAGGACATAGTGACCCCAGGTTTGGAGGAACGCTTTTTCGTTGAAGGAATGAGTGACCTCAATCTACTTTTCGAATTAGAAGGCGAAGAGGATGAGGAAGGAGATGATGATGTATGATGCGATTTTCGGCCAAAATTACTGTTGCTGCGCTGACTACAATGATGGCTGGTATTGGAATTTCTGGAACATCCAGTAGAAGAATGATGAGATGACTGATCAGAGGCACATCATTTGCTAGAGCGAAGAGAACTCACAGAACATATGGAAGCTCTATTACAAATCATAGGCGAAGGCATATTGACTTAAAGGGAAAAGCTAACAGAGTGAGCTCGAATGAACAATGAGTAAGTGGCTTTTTTTAGCTAACAGCTACAGTTGTGGGTGGAGCATAGTATGGAGCTGATAGGGATGAATGTGCATTTAGTTAAATCGAGGCATTAAAGAAGAATTTATCATTTTCTGGATACATGCGTCAATTAATTGGTAAAAATCGTTACTGGTGAAAAATTAAATGAGCCTGATAATTTGTAAATGCATACAGTATATTCTCCCATAATGAAATCCTGCCTAAGTTATTCAATGCAAAAAGTAATTGTAACTTGTTACTTATATACCTAAGCAGAAAGTAGGGAATGTGCACTAGGCAGTGGATCTGACTATGGTAGCGAATGTGCACTAGGTAGCAGTTGTGCACTAGGTAGTGGATGTGCAGTAGGTAGCGGATCTAGCACCAACCATTAATTTTGAGGAGGTCCAGAGATGCAGGGGACGAATTTTTCAGGGAAAAATGTATGAGAGGCATATGCAAGGGGTAAAAATTTTCTTGAAAAAGTCCCATTTTAACAGGGAAATGTGATTTTCCGACCATCTTTTATTAATATCCAACAGTTGTGGTAGTGGCGAATGACTATTTTCTAAGGTTGACCCACCCTTAGGCCTCCCTGTGGTCACCATATGGCTATCCATACATATATTGACAAAATTTTTATTGGATGCAACTTGGTACCAGATGAGCTAGTTCTCAGCACCAAACCAAAAATGAACTCCATGATAGATATTGTCCTAGTCATCATGCATCAATATCAATGTCCATGTACTGCATAACACTGGACGTGCCATAATCATTGGACGTACCATAATAATAATAATCAGGCCATTATCAAGTGATCGAACTCAATAAATTATTAGAAGTACAACTGAAATGGTATTTATTCAAATGAAGCCCACACTGAAATTTGAATATAATGTTCTTTCTAACTGAACCAGTGAGATGAGTCCAAATGAATTGGCTTCTAAGATGAACATGAAACGTTTCTGCACATATGTTAAATGGGATCTTGAGGTCTGCAGTGGGGTCAGGCGATTTTATTGAGGCTGGAGCCGCTGATTCCCAAAATTTTAGGGGGAGGGGTCTCTTAAGAAAAAAATTTGATTTTTTCACTAAAAAAGTTCGAAAGAAAAATGGTCATTTTCCGTCCAGAAAAACTGAAAAAATGTATTCATGGCATGGAGTGCCAAGAAAATTAACATTTTTGACCATTGTTTGTTCAAAAATTAACATTTTTCATCAAAAAATTGACATTTTTCTTTGTTTTTTCAATCAAAAGTACGGGGGTTCCTATGACTACCAAATGGCTAGCCATAGGATTGCAAAATCCTGAGGAGGGTTGCTTAACAGCTAGCCATATGGCTGACGATTTCTGGGGGGGGTTCCTATAGTACTTCCCTCCAAATAACATGTATGTTTCCATGGAATTAAATAACAGTCACACTGATAACCTTAGCATAGAGGAAGATATTAATGAAACCAATGATGCTTCTTGTTCTGATTCAGTTCCAATCGAAGTCCTTAGGTTCAAGTTGACCATCCGTAAGAACGATAATATAGGAAATGAAATCCAAATCCAACCCCCACCAAAAACCTAGGAGAAAGATAAGAACCAGTGGGTTTTATTAGACTCAAGGTTTTACTTACATTAACTAGCTTGCAATGGCAGAAAACTTCCAGCACATATTTGCAAGAACAAAATCACATAAGAGTATCACATAGAGTGATTGCCTATGGATGATGAGAGAGTCCTGGAAGAGACGTCAGCAATCCTAACTCTGGAGTGGGAGCTGTGTTGAGCTGGAATTTTAGCCCTTATGGGAATTCCAGGAAGGAGAGACCAAAGAAATAAATAAAGGGGTAGATTGACACTGGAGAAAGAGGACAGAGAGAGTGCGAGTTGGGGCCCAATCCCACTTGCTACAAGCTTACGAAGAAGACTTATCAAATTGATATGCAAATTGATCTTTTATTATATAATAAAATGGCCGTGATTATGTGACAGGTGACAGGGGTGCTTGGGCGTAAAACTCTGAAGTATCAAAATATGAGTGCATAAGAGTAAACTCATTGATGGAAACTGTTGAGGTTTTTCCTTCAATTCCCAATTTTTCTCCTCCAAACACCCCATTTGAGGAAAAAACAGTGTTGTGTAGGTACTGGGTAAAAATTAGCTCTTGTAGTCATTTGACAGAGCTTAACAATTCAAACATTTACTACTTCTCCAATTTTCTTAATAGTTTGTTATGATAAATATGTGATTCACAAATTTGGTGCATAAAATAAGCAGTAATTGTCTGTGCATACATAAAGCACTCTAAAAACACATAAATGTACAATATGGATATTAATTTGTCTGAAAATCAAAAAGTACAGTAACTACTTCAAATATGCAATATTTACAAGTAACAATTGTATCCTGTGTGTACATCTATATTACAACCACTATGATATGAATCTGCAACATTGTAAAATAATATGTGGAGAAAATTTGCTTTATACAATCATGTTTGTGTTAGTATGGCACGTGGAACAAATATAACCCTATGTTTACTGTAGCTTTGTAAATTGTCTATTGCATGTTTCCTTGCTGGCTCAAACTTGCTTATTTAATAAGCATGAATTTTCACACTGAATTTTATAGAAATATTAATTTTTTTCATCACTTTTCACCCTAGAATATTTTTTATTGCCAATTTGGATAAATATCACATTTGAATAAAAAATTTGCTATCAGCTAACAGATACTTCAGGTAAGTGTTAAACAAATTTATATTTAGATGTTTACAACTCAATATCAGTACAACTTTATTCCAGTAACATCTTCATATTTCCAATAGCTCCTTCGTTTTTCCAATCCATTTTTTCTTTTCCAATCTAAATTTCACTGCCAACATTGCCCAGCATCATGATGAGTACAAAAATCACTGAACCCCTGCCACTTTAGATAAACTAATTTTTTTTATTGTTTAATATTTTTTAGAAATGTGAAATTAAAACTGAGAATTTTTACAGCGGCCAATTGAAGATGTGATATCTAACAATGATGACAACAAACTAATCAAACTATGGATTCCTCAGTCTGACACCTTGAAATCAGGAGAAGCTCAATGATTGACCCCAATAACAACACAATATGACATTGATAGCATCAAGTATTCCTTTGACTACATGTCAAATTGCTAAACACTTGGGCTTAACAACCCTGAAATTTAATATCATGTAATGAAGTGCAAACCAGCCACATAAGTTTTTGACATATTTTTTCATATACTAGATGATTCTTTGGACCAAAAATTTTAGAGAATTCGAAATATTTGAATCTAAATTTTTAATGATTTAAATACCTGTTTTTGGAAAAGATTTTCCATGGTGCTTCCTTTTTTCCTCAAATCTACTTGTTATACGAACAAAAATTCATGGTTGTAAATGAAATTCAAGACATTGAGAGGGTAAATTTCTTCAAAAAAATATTACTTATTACAATCACTGATGCCACAATTAAATGTGCAGGTACAATATGCCAAATAAGTATATCAAAACATTGAAATACTGCCTCAATCTGGAAGCCATGGAAAACAACGACATGCTCCATGAGAACACTAAACATTTCACTTGCATTGACTTGATTATTGATCCACCAAATTTTACAACCAAAATGCTAAATTTTAAAGGAACACTGTCAAGATGTAAGCTAAATACATATTTTACTTGCCCATTTTCAAGTGTATTACTTAAGTTGTTCCCCATAACCAAAAAAACAAATCGACTTTATTGGAAAAAACAAAACAACCAGCAACTGGATTGAAACTGATGTGTTCAGTGAGACTGTCCTCTTGAACATCTGGGATACCTCAATAAATGGACTGATCTTCCATTTGTGCAACTTCCAAAGATTTACAAACCCCAAGGACAACATGGGAACATGGTATGAAGCAGGGTTTTTTTTGGTTTTTTCTCAACAGGCCATTTGGCTTCTAAAGTAAAAATTTTACAAGCCAGTAGGAATTTCAACAAGCCAAAACAGAAAAGTTTGTAAAAAAATGTGGTAGTAAAAACACAAACATTATTTCCAAACAAATTTAGTCAAAAACACTCTTTAAAATCACAGTAGAAGCCCATCTATCAGATCAATCATTTTGAATACATTCTTAATCATACACAAAATAATTAGGCTCACAAATTAGATCAGTCATGACTCAAATCAATCATCAGGTTTTTTTCACATGAGCCAGGTTGATCTGTAACTTGGCCATAAAATTGGCTGCCCAGATTAATTTTTACTTGCTCACTCTAAAATTGATAAATTAGCTTAATTTCATCAGAAAAAGGATTAAAAGTTACTTCCCTTGTATTTCACTCACTTCGCGTCAGTTCCTGACCTTTGAAATAATTTCTTGAGTTTTGGGTGAGATATCAAAAGTCTGGCTAAAGTAACTTGTTCAGTGTCTAGCACCAAAAAAATTTGATTTTGAAGCCTCTAAAATAGCAGAAAATTCATTTTTAGCACATTCTAGTGCAACTGCCGATGACCAATGTTTTCATCATTTGATTGGTGGAAGAGCTCAAACATTTTACCTCCATTTCGGATATCATATATCTCGAGCCAGTAATTTAACCGATTACAATTATTTATAAAAAGCAATTGTTTTCACAAATCCATAACATAAAAAAGCACAATATGCAGTTTACTTCAGACTTGAATACCTTCTGGGCTTAGCACTGAAAGAAAATGTTAGATTATAATATTCTATAGCATTGGAAAATGAATACTCTTAATATCTTTTTCCTGCATGAAGGGTCTACTTTTCTCAGTGAATTCAATGTATTTTCAGTGGGGCAAACAAAAATTAAAGAATTAGGCAAGCAAAAATGAATTTGAATAGCTTCTTCAGATACAAGAACCTCTGCTATTTTACAATGCTGATGATGTTTCAATTATTTCTCAAATGCAAAAAGTTATGTTCCCCAAAGCCAAAAATACTAAAGCCCCACAAAACGATTTTGTAGAAATAATTTAGAAAAATCTTTATTTTTCGTCAAATACGTGGAATAAAACAATACAAGGTAAAACATTCATCCATAAGATATTGGTTTCTGAAAGCTATAAGCATAAGCTAGGATGGCATTTTCTATCCACACAACAGATATGATACCAAGAATCATAAATGAATTGAAATCGGGCTCACAGCCCTAGAAAATTTTTGGTATTTTTCATTTCAAAGTGCATTTCCACACAGGAAGCCCTATAGCCTAATCCAAAAGGGTGGTTAGGCTCTCATTTTCACGAGCCAATTTGGCTTATGCCCCTAAATTTTTAGAATTTTTAGGAGCTATGGCTCCAAATTAGCCTGAAAAACCTGGCGTGGGCATATAAGGCTATTAAAAGTAGTGCTCCTGGTTCATATAAGATTGTAAGCAGGTTATATGATCTGATGATTTGGAACTATAAACATATCATAATGATCATGAATGACAGTTTTTTTTCTGCACAGTACACACATTTGAGGCTTCCTGCAGAATTTTTTTTGGTGATTTCTATGCGGGGACAGAATTTTTTGAGTCATGTGTTTGATCACATATTTCTATAATGCATCAGTCATTGATCCTGAACTTTTAAAAAATATTGTGAATTCATTTTACAAAAATGAATACATTTTTGATGATAATGTGTAAGCACTTCTGATATCAATGAATTACACATTTAAGTTGCTTTTTTTCCTCTACTCAGTATTATTGTATTGTAGGACAGGAGAAAACACCAGAGCAGAAACATTTTTCTTGACTTTTCTGCATTGTACAGAAAGCCGGGTGCAGAGAAGACACTTATGAATGAGGATATAAAATAGTTGATAAATTTTCGGTCTTATGATCTTTTATGAGTCCATTACATTCTATAATATGACCTCTTATGTCCAGTATACATTCTTAAGATAAAGGTAAAAATAAAGGTCTTTACGACATTTGAAAATCCTAGGTCACTCCAAAATACCAAAAAAGCTCTGCAAGCATGTTTTCCATATAAAATATGAATAAAAATCATCAAAACAACTGTGATCGAAAATGTTCCCTCAGGTGTCTGACGATTTTTTTTTGAGTCAGGGTGTGGGGTGTCTACGGTGTCATGTAGGAAGGTTCACCCTGGTTTCACCCCTATTCAGCAAAACACACAACAGTGATTCTCAAAACAGTAAAACTCAATGCAGTGATTCTCAATTCAGCAAAGTCTCAAAACAGTGAATCTCAACTCAGCAAAGTCTCAATACAGTGATTCTCAAAACAGCCAAGTCTCAAAACAGTGAATCTCAATTCAAGGATGTCTCAATACAGCAGTTCTCAATTCAGCGAAGTCTCCATACAGTGAGTCTCAAAACTGTGAAGTATCAGAACAGATTCTCAAAATAACAAATTTTCAGAACAGTTATCTTTAGAATAAAAAAATTGGGATTAGGTGGGGTAGACATTTCGGCACATGACTCATTTGGTCCTCCTTTTCGATCTGGTTGATGTTGGTATCCGCTCTTTTTTGGGGATATTTATGTCTAATCCGGGGTTGCAGAATCCACTTTTTCCATGTCTAAAAGGGGGATATGTTTTGCAGATTGCTGATATTTTGTTTGAAAATTTCGAATGTGTTGTCGAAGTTGTCAACTTTTTTGGTGGATATTTATGTCTTATTGGTGGATTCCGCATGGGAGTGCCCACACATATCCGCCATCTGGACAATGTGTAATCAGCAGATATGTAATGCAGATTTCCAGATATAAAAAGTTTTTTAGTGAAACTTGTATATTTATTTTTTGATATACTGGGAATTTATGCAAAGGGGACTGCCTGCAACTTTGGATAATGAAAAAGTTAGTCACAACTGTAGAAGGATTGAACAACCACGAGGTTGAATCGAATTTAGGTTGATTAGAATGGATAGAACAGTTGCTAAGTCCTTGACATAAATGTCAAACAGATCTGGCACAGTCATTTGATATTCAACTCCTGTTTGGTTTGCTCAAATCCTGAAGGGTCTCTATCTCTCACATGAACATAAACACGAGGAAAGCATTGAAACATCATATCTATGAGATAACATAAAATAAATGCAGGTATATAAAAAGAATTATTCAAAGCTGTATAAGGAATGAACAATGGCAAGGTAGATTGTATATAATCAACAACAACATCAATATAGCTGATAGAGCAGTCATTAAGTCATTGATTTTAAATTCCTGTTTGGTCTACTCAAATCCTAATGATTATATATCTCTCACATATATAAAAACAGGAGAGAAGTGATGAAACATTGTATGTATGGGTTAACACAGAATTAAAGCATGTCTATTGAAAAATTTAACCTAAACTGCAAAAGGATTGAACAACCCCCAGGTTACATAAACCAATTCAGTCTTACTGTAATCCACAATGTGATAGAACAGTCATTAAATCATTGATATTATATTCCTGTTTTGTTTGTTCAAATTCTAATGAGGCCATATCAGCCACATGTATATAAACATGAGAAACTTGTTGAAACATCATATGTACAAGATCAAATAGAACAAATGCCTTTTTATCCAAAAATGTAGCCTTAAGGGTTGAAGGACTGATGAATGTGTATATATTTATTAATCTAGGTCTATGTGAGCAATCATAAACTGGTTTTATTACAACTAACCATTTATATTTACCCAGCAATTTCCTATTTGATTCCTATACGATTCCTATATGTATTCATATATGGTTGATTCCTGTATTTTCACAATATTCACCTATATTATGAATACATTTAGACTTTTTTTTCTGTTGTTCAATCATTAATTATAATTATCATATAATGTAATAATAATTAGTGGATATCTGTTAAACTCATGTCCTGAACTTGTGTCAACTTATGGAACATCATACTGTTATCTTAGCATTTATTGATCATATTAATCATAGTTTAGAAATTTTAATATTTAAAAAAATAAAATATTTTAATATTTGAAAAAATATTAAAAATTCAAAGTTTGAAATATAGTATTCTGCCATTATTGTGTGATATTAATTTTATTATATGCACTTAGTCAGAAATTTTGTTCAATGTTAAAATAGCTCTTTAACCTGTAACTTTGATGTTTCAATAGGAAAGTTGAATACCTTCACTTTCTCTGCACTCGGATAGAACAGTTGTTAAATCTTTGAGAACAAAACTTAGCCTGTTCTATTTTTGTATTTTTTAAATTAATTTTTAGTATTTTCAGTATTTGGAAAATGGCTGAGCTATTGAGGTGCAAAACTCACTCAAACATGATACTTTAGCATTTTTGTATCAGTCATGCTGTATAGCTCACTCAAATTTGAGAATCAAGTGTTTTGAACCAGAAATATGAATTTTACGCACTTTTTTACATACCATACTGAAAATTAGTGAATACTGTATCTTTTGTGTGGGAATGACAATTTTTTTAAAGTTCATAACAAGGTTAGGTAAAGTTCATTTTTATCTTGGGGAACCTTCAAATTTTTAAAGAAAAAATTCATCAACTCTGCAAATCTATTAACGATATTTTATATTTTATTGTATGAGATGCAAAATTCAAAGAGGAATTTGAATTTGCTAGTTTTATTTCTGTAGGATCAGAAACGATTGAGTTATTTCAGTTTGAATGCTCATTTTCATGTTTTTACATGGCAGTATTCTTTTGGTTGCATTAATGACAAATTTAGGTTCTATTTAGACCCTAAAAATGCACTGAGCTTTTTCAGATGAAATTAATCTATCAAAACTCCCACATGGGGTTTCAGATGGTTGAACACAGAGTAAAAAAGAAAACAGCAGGAAAGTTGAGAGCTAGTCCCAGTAAGATTACAAGTGTCCCTTCACTTCACTACACATTCTGATCATTGATTACTTTGAAATTTGAAATGGAAGGACCTTTCAATGAGCTATTCTTTGGTGTCAGCGGCATTGTTTGTTTATTGATAAAATAATTAGCATGTACAAAACAAAACAATAAAGATCCTATTCATTCTCTAATGATCCTATTGAAATTTTATCTCAGCAATGTACTAAACAACAAGAATTCATTAAAAAATCACGCATTGCAAATGAATAGGATCCCTCAACAAGTAACAAGTACTGTACAGCAAAAGGTACCATACTCTGTTAGTAGAAATTTTAATCAAGTTGCTAATGAAGTTCTGTTTTTTTGGAAAGCAAATATTCTCCTCAATTTTTGTTTTAAAAAGTCAATTCGAAAGCAGGAATTGCAGAAACTAACAGGATACTGAAAGTAAAAAAATTGAAACACATTCAGAAAAAATATCATCACTGATGGCGTGACCATGTTGTCGCACCAATGTCGTTAATCTGTCTGCTTCTTGTTATGTACCTGCACATGAATTCATACATTTGCCCCATAGTCGCCTCGTGACTTATAAATGTGATGTTGTTTGCGCAGTATTTGGCGTACAAGGAGTAGGGCAATTTTGACAAAGGGCCAACCAAAAGATGAAAAACATCATGGTGAATGTGCAGATGAATCTGCACGCGATGGGGACCCAAGACTAAAAATGAACAGCAATGTAAATCTGTTTAAGGTAAAAATATGATAAAAAATTGGTTAAACTTGGTGGCTTTATGTTTACCTTTGAGTCAAAATTTTTCGGCATATTTGGGATCAGGATAGTGCAAATTGTCCATAAATTGAGGTAGGTGTAGGTCATCTCAGAATATGGACAGTTTTTTTATTTCGCAAGATTCACCTCTAGTTGGGATGGAGGGTTCCAGGAAGCATTTTCCTGTTTCTGTAACATGTAAACTAACAAATGTTTTTGTTCACATAATCAGATCCAATCATTACCTCGCCACAAGTTATCAAAAAATTGCAGTTTTTTGCGAACAAATTCTACCATTTGTTGGTGTTTGCTTCAAGGAATCTTGGAAACAAATATTTTGCCCCAACCAGCAGCATTAGTTGTGGGAGGCATTATGCAAACGTCACATTTTTCTTTGAAGAATGCTGGCAAGCAAAGAATACTAAATTCTGTGATAAGATGGTCGCCTATGCTGATGATGATGGCATAGTCAGACACCATAATTTCTGAAACACTATATTGTAAGTAAGGTGTTAATAAAACAGTTATAGTGTTTATAAAAATTCTAACTTTGCACTACCGACTGTTGTTCTTGAGATTCAACAGCTTGGATGCATGGCCACAACCTCTTGTGAGGTAAGTGTTCGTAATGGAAAGTGGAAATGTACCATTTGAGTAGGGTAGGCCATCTCCCTTGGTCTGGATTATTAGCCAGTTCTTTGCTTACAAAGGTCGGGCCCTCTTCCAATGATGTGAACATTGTGGCATTTCTGACAATAAATAAAAGGCATCAAGCCCTGCTGATGGCAACATTCAACCTCTTATAGTTTTCAAGGAATCTGATGGAAAAGTAGGGATTCAATCAAATGATATTGTGAATTACAATATCCGATTCTTGGCCCTGAAACATAGTAACAATATTCACAGTGTGTACATTCTGACATTATTTTCTCTTCATTCATACTTGAAAACCATCTATGGTGCCAATTCAAACCTTTTTCAATTGATTTTCCAGTTGACTAGCAGGGAGGTATCTGTTTTGTAGATAAGTCCCTGCATTTATGGCTTGGCATGCCTCTAGCATGGTGTTCTGCAGCAATTTGACCTGGATGCTGTACAAAGTGATGATGACAATATCTTTGTTGTTGAACTTTTGAATGCCAATCAGGCTGGCCACCAAATTGACTATGGCTCTTGCTTCCTGAAGGTTTTGTATTGAATCAGAATTATCCTCCAAGAATTCTAGGCTGGTAACATTGAGCCAAGCTATCAGAAACCCGCTTATCATTGTTAGATGAGTCTTCGGTAATATGAGTAATCTGTCTGCTGCAAAAAAATTAAAATAAATGAAAAATTATTTCCATAAATATTAAACATTACTTTTTTCAATGCAGTTTCATACAGAATTCTTGTATGTTAAGCAATTAACCAGAATTCCAATGTCTCGATGCAAGCAATATTGTTCATCTAGCACAGCAAATTCATGTTGTAAAGGCTTTCCAATAGTGTTTGACTGTAGCCCAAGTTTTTAGCTTGTATGGATGTGATGCAAGGGCCCAACTGGTAAGGACTGCCCAATAGAGTAACCTTAACAGATGTATTGGATTGGTCAAGTTTTTTAATTATATTGAAATACTGGACAAATTAAATTTCCTCATCTCCTTATGTTGAGATGCATGAATGGTATGAGCATGGCTGTTTCGGTATCTTGAGCAGCTTTATTGATGATGACTAGTTTAAACAGGTTCTGGTCAGTCGTCCATCAGCAGCTCCATTGCACATCAAAAATACAATATGGTAATTTAAGCATAATAACCATTTTTCATATTTGTACAAGTCAGAATTGGCCTTATTTTCTTCTTCCTTCATCAGAAGCCTTCCAGGACCAAGGATGTACTTCACTTGTATTCTCTGCCACCATTGTGGCTTGCTGAAAGAGTAATAATTACAATTTTAAAATTTTAAAAAAATTTTAAAATTTTAATTTTTTCAAAATCACAATTGGCCATGTCTTACAACCATAAAAACACAAAAATCACTCTTCTGATTGCATTTCCAAGGCTCAAATGTCATATCTGCTGATTATATTCACTGATTAGGGATGCAAAACTGCAAAACCTTAACCAGCAGTTATAATCCACAGAGATGACTTAAACTCAACAACTGAACCCAATATCGACTTTCCGAGCACAAAAAGACTTCCCTAGCATGTCAGTCATGGTCCCAATCTAAAAATTAAAAAATTTTAAAATTTTATAAAAATTTTAAAATTTAAATTTTTTTATCAATGTGTAAATATTAATGTGTAAATATATGCTAACAGAACATCTCCTTAGCACATATAAAATCATAAATGAGAACCTTAAAAAATCAGCAGTGGATAGAAAACTACAGTATGACAGAAAATAGAAAAAACTTTTTAGGTAGGAGAACTTGTTCTATTTTTTTAAAACAATACGTTATTGTGTATCAATGTAAAAAAAACTCACCAGAGGTCTCCGTTTTCCAAATTTTTTTTCTTAGGGTCAGGGTTCGCAGCGTAAATGGCTGAATGTTGGTTTTGGGCGAGTAGTACTTTGCGGGGGTTGTCAAACATACAATATTTTGCCAAATATGTTGTTGTTCATCCAGCTGATCTTCAACACTCTTCAACAAAGCCCGAATGAAGTTGTTGACAGCAGTGTTCAAAGGGGCCCTGATGAGGATTTTGCTGTTGTCTATAGTGAAAGCACATGGGACAATTGATGTGGCAGTTTTCCCTGTTCCTGGTGGACCCTGATGAATGAAAATATGAAAATACCAATAATATTTATGCTGTACAATAATAATCAAAATAAAATGTTTTTATAATCTTACTTGAATAATCAAAATGTAGTTTTTTTCCAATATTCAAACAACCTCCAATTGTGAATAGTTGAGGGAGTATGAATATTCAAACAGCCTCCAATTGTGAATGGTTGAGGGCATTTGCATGTTGCCCTTGGGTTTGGTGAATCATTGGAGGTTGCACAAACAGAAAATCAATCAGTTTACTGTGTTTTAGTTTACTTACTCCAGACATGAATGGCAAGAATTTTCCAGGGGGTGGTTCTATGGACTTTTTTCCAAGGGGGTATGGGGGGAGGGTAAGCAAAAAAACAAAAAAAAAGATTTTCAAGCCTGTTTTTCATGCAAAATATGCATACAAATCATCAAAAAACTTGTCTTGGAAGAATTCAGGGGGGACATTTGATGATTTGTTTTAGTCACCGGGTGGCCAGGGTCTCAGGTATGGGGGTTCATCCCCCCTACCCCCATATGTGCATGTATGTATCCATCATGTTCAAAAGCAATGCTTCGCAGAACACATCAGTTTCAATCCAGTTGCCGGAAGATTCTTTTTTTCCAACAGTGTCAATTCGATCTTTTGGTTATGATAAAGGACTGGAATAATTAACAACATTTTTTGGGAATATAGGAGAAATGTTTGTTTATAAAAAGCTTCCAAAAATTTGGGCCCATATAATTTATTATATGCTTACATTTTGGCAGTGCTCCTTCAAACTTGAGCATTAGGGTTGTAAAATTAGGCAGATCGAGGATAAAATTCATGCAACTGAAATGTTTACTGCTCTCACAGAGCACGTTGTTGTTTTTGATGGCTTCGAGATCGAGGCAGAATTTCAACGTTTCAATGTATTCATTTGATGTAGTGTACCTGCAGAGTTAATTCTTGTATCAGCGAGTGTAATCAGAAAAAAAAGAAGAGATCATGTGATATGTAAAGTGGAAATTCAAGAAAAAAGAAGAAAAATGAAGGGAAATATACAGTATGAAATGTACATACATAATCAAAACTCATAAAAAAATCAACCACAGATTGTGTCAATGCATCACATATATACTAGTGATCGTACGGGGACAGATTTTTTGGGAAAGGGGGATGGGGATGGGGACGAGTTTTCCCCGTTCTTTTGGCGACAGGGATGGGGAGAGATATTTTCACATACATTAAAAACTACATGAGTACTCATTTATATTATCTGGAGTCAATAAAATCTAAATATAATCTATTATAAATCTGAAATCAAACAAACATGTGAGTTGAGAATTTTCTAGGACCCAAATCTTGATTTTTCAGTTCAAGTATGTACCTAATCAATTAAAAACTGTGACAATATTCTTACAACATTGTCTGCCTCATTCAGTACTATATTCAACTGACTGCATCAGCCTAGACATGACTAAAAGATCTGGATAACTACCTACACTATACAAAACCATATAGGTACACTCAATAATGCTTAAAATAGAACCATGTCTAGGATAACTTTGTAAGTTAATATAAACGCTTATGCATATCTATTATACCCATCCACCCACAGGTGGGAATAATGTGTATTATAGTAATGTTTCCGGCGCCAAGTGCCAGAAAAATTTTTTCATGTATTGACATTCAGTGACACTAGAAAATCAATTTTCCTAACATTCATTTCAAGAATTACATTCGAATTTTCTGTTCAAAATTCGTACTTTCCAGAAATATTTTATTTAAAAAAGTTTAAAACCAGTAATTTATTTGTAAAATCTCATGAACTTGGCCGAAATGATATGAGGTAGAAGAGTAAAAATATCCAAAAACTACTTCCATACAGCTTTTGAATTGATTTTACATTAAGAAAGGATCAATCCCTTCAAAAAGTTTAGACTTGACATATTGATCCTTCTCAAAAAATGTGTCAAGGAAAAAATGTGAATTTTCATTATATATCAAGATAAAATATTGAAGATTACCAATTAAAACATGAGATAATACATTTAGGATGATGAAAATAGATTAAGTGATAAGTGCAGGTAGACATACCAGAAGTTGCACCTGAGCTAGGAAATAAATAATAAAGCTTATTAAATCTATAACTGGCTTGAAGCGCCGGAAAATTTTGAGACTTGCACCTACTAGAATGCACCAAAATGCATCTTTTCTAAATGAAAACACCAATTTTTTTCACACTTGATAAATATTTTTTGTAAGGTGCAAAAAATCTGAAAAAAAAGTTTTGCAGGAGCAGAAAAAGTTTTGCACAGTGCAAAAAAACACTGGTATAAACCATAAAAAAGTATGATAGATATTTTACTTTGGACTCGGATATCGATCATTAATAATTAATGCGGTGCAGAGCATCGGAAAAAATTTGGATTTTGATACTCTATATCATTAGAAAATTCAGTCAGGCAAAATAAAATTCAAAAATTAGGCAAGCAGCAATGAATTGGATGACTTTTTCAGACGGAAGAACCTCTGCTATTGTCCCATGCTTAAATATTTTCCCAATGCAAAAAGTTATCTTCCCGAAAGTCAAAAATTCTAAAGAACCACAAAATGATTTTGTGGAAATATCTAGAAAAAATCTAGGTTTTAGTCAAATACGTGAAAAAACAATACAAGGTCAAACACTCATCCATAACATGTTGATGATTAAAAGCTATAAGCCAGCACAACAGAAATGATAACAAGAATCATAAGTGATTTGAAATCAGGTGCAAAGCGCCGGAAAATTTTCGATGTTTGCTTAAAAATGCATAAGAATGCATCTGCAGACAGGAAAGTCACCCAATCAAAAGGGTCGTTAGGCTCTAATTCTTATAAGTCATGTTGGCTTATGCCCCTAAATTTTTAGGAGTCACTCAGAGTTTTTAGAAGCCATGGCTCCTAATTAACCTAAAAAAACCCTGACCAGACTTGATTTTTTTTGCTCGCAAATATGAATGCTCCATATAGCCGAAAAAATTTTTGTTGATTAGTCTGCAATTTTCTGGCATAAATGAGGAGTTTGAATGTTTTCTCGATTATTACCTATACAATCCAATTGAAATGTTGACTTTGACATAATAATTAAAGGCTAAATTGAAAGTTGAAGTTGAAAAACTAAAAAAAAACGATCCCAAATACTCGATGATTTTAAGCAATTTCACTTTCAATGTGCATAGTCGAATAAGAAAACTCGCCGCAGTGTGGCGAAAAGATTTGATGATTATCCTCTATATTTCTTAACACAAAATATTCATTTTTCCACAAAATTCCCTGTGTTTTCCAGGTTTTCCAGACCTGAAAAAAATTCCCTGTGTTTTCCAGGTTGTGTATGAACCCTGTAATATGTATAATACTATATTTTTCTATAATTTTGTTCGTTGTTTTGTACCTAATAAATTAAAGTGTAGTTATATTAGTTAACGGAAAATGTGGTATGCTGAACAAATTGCATTACTAAAATGAAATTCCCCGAAAAACGGAATCCCCGATGACTTTTTTACACAGGCACGGGGATGGGGACGAAAATGCCAGGGATCCCCGGTATCCTTACGGGGATGGGGAACCCATATGATCACTATTATATACATATGCACAAAAAAACTGGGTTTTAAATTTATAGGTTTACATACAAATTGCAGTTGAAAGTCACTCATTAACATTTCAGATGTTTCCAAATTTATGTTTTTCAAACCTGTCTGTGAGCTATAACTACTGCAAATGGGTCTTTTTATATATATTTGTCTCGCTTGCATGATGGATACAGCCCATCAGAAGATGGAATAATGTGAAAAAATGTTTTCCCAGTAATTTGGAAAAAAACCAAAAAACCTGAAATTTTCCAAATTTTTGGTTTTTTTAAAAACAAAAAATTAAAAAACCAAAGCATTGCCAACCCAGATTGTATTTAGTATTATGATTTTCCGGAAAGGGTGGAATTTTCCCAGAATTTTCAAGAGATCTGTACAGTATGGAAAACTTGATAAAATTTTCCCATACCAGCACAAAAAAACCGTGTGGTATGGAAAAAATGCTGGTGCCTGCCCAAAAAAAATTTAAAATTTCAAAACATACATAATTCGGAAAATTAGAGAATAGTTGAAATACTTACATGGCTGGTTTACATTTCATAATGCAATATTTACTTTCTGGGTTATCAAACCCTAGCTTTGAACAATTTGTTTCATAGTTGAAGGAATACTTGAGGCCATCAACATCATATTGTGTTGTGTTCTGGGCCATGCCTCGAACTTCTTCTGGTTCTGAAGTTTTGGAACAAGTAATCTGTAATTTGATTGCTTCATCATCATCATCAGATATCAGCTCTTCAATCAGCAGCTGAAACATATTAACCATTTTCATATCAGACATTTAAAACAAAATAACCCTAAACAGAATTATGATTTACCTGAAGTGGAGTGGGTTCAGTTGTTTTGTTAGCCATCATGATTGCAATTGGAGAAGCAGAGCAGAAAAGGGACACCGCAGTGATCAAAAATATAAAAATGTTACTGGAATAACATTGTAATGAAAATTAGTTGTAAACTACCAAGTACATAACAGTTTAAAAATTACCTGATGTATCTGTAATTGAATGAAAAATTTGTACTCAATGGAGATGTTCTGCCAGAATCCCTATAAAAATTTTGTTGTTCAAACAGCACCCGAATTGTTTTAAATCTCGATAAAATTCACATGTAAAAATTGGCAATTATTTAACAATGGAAGTAAGACTCTGCATGAGCCTATAATATGTGATGAAAGTGTTACGAACATACAGTAAACTTTTGATAATAGTGGTTTTGTGTGCAATAGTGAGACAAACATGACTGTAAAAACAGGTTGATTATTGAACAATCAGTTTGCAAGTTTTCTCAACTTTCTACATCAAGTTTCCACATATTCGTGGAATAGTAACTATTACATATATATGTACGCAAGGTCTATTGTTACTCAAAAAATATTGGCAATGTACAAAGTGATTAGTGCATTATTTGAATTTTGAACAATTTTATATACGCGCTTGGCTTTGCTTCACTTCACCATGCCTGTATATTTCTATTGCAGAATGCACTTGCCTTGTACGAATCGCTCCGCATCATTATTGCACAAACAATTATCATCAGATTTGTGCACAATTTTGCCGAACGAAATATTTATCCCACCCACATTGGAGAAATTCGAGAAGTAGTAAGTGTTTCTTGTGTTTTTGGGGGCAGGATTTTCGGGCTTTTATATTCTTAAATGCTGGAAAATAAATCTCTTCAACAGATATTCATGAACCGAAGTTCTAAAATGACAGTCTAGAATGATGTCTTCAATTTCCATCTTTAATAAGCCCAAAAGTTCAGGTTGCATGTTGCAAACGTTAAAAAAATACAGGATCGAACATTTATCCATAATAATTAGATAAGTAGAACCCATAAGCACCAACTGGAATGGCATTTCCTAAATGCACACTAGAATAATATAAAATATTATAAATAAATTAAATTTTTACTTTTTTCCATTTTAAAACGCATAAAAATGCATCTCCAGAGCATTTTATGGGTTTTTCCAGGTTTAATCTGGATTAAATGAATAGGATAAATTTGTCCAAACAACAATCAGAAACCTCTTGCCAATCAAGGAAATTTGTTGTTGATCTTGTTCTTATATTCCTTTGACATTAAATGACTAGAATGGAGTAATTGGTTTTGCCCCTCCCAAAACACAGGTTTTTTTCTAAATTGACCATTTTTGAGGATTTTTTTTAAATTGACGTCAATTTTTTTTTACTTAGACAACAATTTGAGGGCAAATTATTCTTTGGTTTACTGATCCAAGGTGCATTTTAGGCATTATAAATTTGAAAATTGTTGGAATTCTCCAGAAATTTGCGCCAGATTCTATTTTTCAATAACTTTTTATGTTACCCCTGTGCATTTTTTGAGACTCTGATGGAAAGCAATTTTTTTCTCACTTATTTGCTCAAAAATGAACCTTTTAACCTTTCATCCCCCAGACCCAATCTTCATTGTGTTGTAGGCCACCTAGGAAATTTTTTGTTGTTCTTGTTCTTTTATTCCTTTGACATTTATTTATTTAACATACCCAAAACACCCAAAGTTATTTAGGGTATTTTTAACTGTATAAATGCTTACCCCTGAAGGGTGTTCCTCATGAGGGGAGACACAGTTTTTCGCTTTTTTAAACCTGATTTAATAATTGCGGACTGTTCATGGTATTGAAACTTCTTTACAGTTCCTTTATTCGATGGATACCTCAAATTTTTTGATTTCGAAAAATCAGGGGGTAGTTGCTAAAATGGATACTTCATGGCATATGATGAAGTATCCGAATTGGAAGAAAACGCCTCCAAGTCCTGTCTTCCATTGCAGGTAACCTAACAACAGATACCGCAACTGGAAAATGAAGACAGTAGCACCATACCCATAAGAACTGGTGTTCAGCATCAGTTAACATGCGATGAAGTTCACGAAATAATGAGTATACTATAATTCATTAGTTGTTTTATAATCATGCATTAAAAAATTTTTTTTTATTCTAGGAACTCACTATCCAACTCGATTGCACCAAAAAGCCCCCACAAACATCAAGGGAGGAAATATTTATGTGTTTTCCTATTGAACTTTACAGGACAGTAAGTTCTTGTATGGTGGTTTTATTATTTATTTCTCAACTTAAACAATAAATTAAAGGAGGCTTTCCATGTGACGGATTACTCTGGAAGAATGATATGGTCTGTCCTCACCCACAGAAGGATCCAGAATTTTGGAAAAGTTTCTTCATCTTGCATCCAAAAAAGGACGAACCCAAAGATAATTGTTTTAAAAAAGTTGAATTTCACCTATACTTGAACCTAAATGATGATGAAAACATTGAAGTGGAAAAATTAGACATAGTACACTACATTGGCGGTGAAAAGTATGGCCAACTGCATGCCGACGGGAATTCAACTTCCGTCAAGTCCTTTGTATGAAATGCTTGGATAATGGGGGATAAAATTCTTACTATTTCAAGCAATCACACAGGGCCAAAGGAGAAGCACACTTCATTATTGAATGCTAAGGAAGACGTTCTAGTTGGAATGGAAGCCATTTTGAAACCACGCAACCCCAAACAAGTATGACTACTTTTGATTTTTGTTTTGCAATTGACTTGACATTGTGTCAATTTGACTAAACATTGTGTCAACTTGACTAAACAGTGTGTCAACTGAGGAAAAAAAGGAAAAAACATTTAGTTTTAAAGTTAACTCAGGGTTTTTTTTCAGCTCTTCCTATGATTTTGGAGAGTGTTTTTGACTAATTTTTTTGCAAAAAACTTTGCTTTTTACTACCACATTTATTTACAAACTTTTTAGTTTTGGCTTGTGGAAATTCCAATTGGCCTCAAAAATTTTGACCTTTTTTTGAGCCAAATAGCCTGTCGAGAAAAAACCAAAAAAAAATTCTTTTTGGCCAGTAGGGTAGGAACCTGGTACTGTTAAACTTAAATATTTGAACACAGGGCCCTGTACAAGGGGGGGGGCGGGGGCGGCTGCTCCCCCCCATTGAGGCAGTATGCACACAGTATGTTGTCTAAAATCAACATTTTCTGCAGCTATTAAGTAGAAAAAAATTTAGTCCTCCCCCCATGAAAAAATCCAGCACATGGCCCTGTGTGAACACAATACACAGACATTCAACTGTTTATACATGATTGAGTGTTTGTTTCAGGTGGAAAACTTTGGACAGTGTGAAATACAACAAAAGTTGCATCCAATGCAAGATGTCCTATTCAACCTATTTTGATCCATGCATCAAAACACAATCCAATTTGTGCATGGAATGGATGCAAGTATGAAAGATTTAGCCATCACATACATGTTTGAAGAGATTAAGGCAGTTATAGATGAGTGCATAACGGAGTACCCTAACGACCCATTAATTTTGTTGTACAATACAACATTCCAATTCGGTGACTTTTACCCTTCTGCCATCATAATGCCCCATGCATGCCTCATCCAAGAAAAAATTATACCAGTAGCTGTTTCATTGCACAAACGAGAATTTGCTTAAATGCATTCAATCTTCATATGCTGGGTATTTCAAGGGATACCACCAGCGATTATGAATGGAAGACTGCAAGTTGTGTTCATCACCGACCATGAATTCAACTTTGAAAATATGGCACCAAACATAAATCAGGTGTTGTGCTGGTGTCATTTAATTGACAATGTTAAATGCCATACCAGCACTGTGCTGAAGTACAGCATTGAATTACAAAATGAAATTATAAGCCAAATGTACAGTATTTTGAAAATGGATACTGCAGAATCGGTTGAGCAGAAGGCCAACAACTTCAGCAAACTATGGCCACCCCTATTTTGCGACTACTACTTTGCCTCTATTGTGGAAGCTCTCATTGGGTACTGGAACCATTGGGAATGCTTTCCCTTATGTCTGCTGAGTGTACAACAAGTATAACAATTTTTCCGTATATATAAAATTTGTATTTCATTACAGGTATAACCACTAATGCCAGCAAAAGTTTCAACAATGTAATCAAATCATGGACAAACTGGCGAGGAATGCCTCTAGATATAGCTGTACTCACATTTTACAACTTATACAAGTATTACATCATCGAATAGGACTGAGCAAAGTACAGGTTGGGCAATTTCACATTAAAGCCTCTTTAAAGCCTTTAAAGCCTCATTACTCTACATCCAGCTTTAGAAATGGGGAAACCAGACAACATGTACCCCGAAAACACTTTGGAATTTGTTTGTTATGGCAATGTTGCTTCACAGATGCCTCTGGTGCAAATGGAAGAACAACCTCCCAATATGCCAGGGGATGTAAATCAGACATTTTTTTTTCCGAATTCATTTTATTAGAAATAAATAACACACATAATACGGTAACAACAGAGGAGGCGTAAACTAGTTATTATGTGTTTTATAGAGGCAGCGGGATGCCAGTTGGATCTATCTCACTTTAACATTCTTGTGATATGCAGGTGGAGGTTTTACTGTTGACATATATTTTTCATAGATTCATAAACTAAGGTATTTGAGTTTGATGCTTTGATTATTATGAGTTGAGTTTTTAGAAATTGAATAAATCCGGGTAATGTTGGGTGTTGGTCATTGATTTTTGTCTTATATACATGAAATGTTGCTAAGGTGATGAGAATAGTTATGGTTTCCATTTTCAATTTTTCTGGTATATCTATGTATCCAATGATGATTGATTCTAATGTCAGCTGAATGTCAAGCTGCAGGTATTTGTTCAGTAAGTTCTTAAAATCAACCCAAAAATCTTTTGTACCTGAGCAGTCATAAAGTATGTGGGTTACATCATTGCCTTCTTTTGTGTGACACATTTTACATTCGGGATTATCTAGAATTTTATATTTGCATAATAGGAATGGTGTTATTAGAATGTTATGTATGATTTTGAAATGCATTTGCTTAAATTTGTTCCCAATTTTCGAGTTGTTATGGATCATCCATGACTTTTTAATCAAACATTCCATATTCTTTCCATCATTGTTCTCTAATTTAGTTTTCCAGAAAATTTCACCTTTTGATGCTATAGAATTCATTTTTAATCTTTGTTGCATAACTTTTGAGCATTGCTTTATGTCAAAAATTTTTGGAGCAAAAAGTATGGTATCTTTCTTATTTTTTAGTAATTTCATTTCCTCCCTCCATTTTTTGGGATTGAATATATTACAGTTGCATAGTCAAACCAGTTGATTTTATATCCCTCATCGATCAATTGTTTATGTGATTTTAACACAAGAGTTCTGCTGTACCAATGATATATATAGTTGAACCTTGTTTTATGGATTGATTTTAGGAAGAAAGATTTATTTTCTTTTGTTATGTATTGGTTATTGTTTATCACTTGAGTTAAAACCTGAAGAGGGATTTCCACTTCCAAATTATTATTGTTTGGTATATGCTTCACTGTCTCTAATATTTGAGTATAGAAAGGATTAATTTGTACTTTAAGTTTTTTGACTGAAAAATTTGCATTAAGTAAACTCTCTAAACCTCCAATATGATCTAGTTTTTTCAGTCCTATTTGGCACCATTTTCCTTGGTTATTGATGAATCGTGGGATCCAGTTTGCTTTTAATTGTGAGACTACTGTTTCTGGGTCAGGTGCTTTGATTCCTCCATTTTCTTTTTCTTTGACTAACACTTTCCAATCAAGTTTGGGTTTCTTTCCATTCCATAAAAAATTTGTTAAAATATTCTTTATTTCCTTGATGTGTTCTGCAGTGACATGCAAATTAATTAAGCTATAAGTTAAGCAGGCTGATATTAGTGAATTCCATAGGGTTACTTTTCCTAACATTGTTAAGTGCCTTTTACTCCATATTTCACATTCCTTACGGCATTTTGTTAGCTTATCAGAAAAGTTCTTTTGGTTCATTAGTTGTTTGTCGTATGAGAATGTTATTCCCAATGTTTTGATGGTGTCTACTAATTTGCATTCCTTTAGCTGTTCTTTACTCGTTTTATATTGACCAAGTCCCAAGAACTGAGTCTTGTTCAGGTTGACTTTCAAGCCAGAGGCTGTGGTAAACTTATCAATGAGTTGCAATGCTGTATTTGCATCGTTAATATTATTTGCTAATAATACAGTATCATCTGCATACATCGAGACCTTGTGCATTTGGTTATCTATTTCAAGCCCTTTGTATTCAGCTGATGCCCTTAATGCTATTGCCAAACATTCCATGGCACAAATGAATAAATATGGTGATATAGGACATCCTTGACGCACCCCACAGTAAAGTTCAAATCGTTTTGAGCAATATCCAGAATTCATTACTGCTGCTTGGGCTCCATTGTAACTTGTTTTTATCCATGAGCAGAATTTAGTTCCTATGTTGAAATTTTGCAGTGCACATAACATAAAGTCTCTATCAAGTGAGTCAAATGCTTTTTCTATATCTAAACTGATAAGATATCCTGGTATATTGTGTTGCTCACAGTGTTCAATAAGATCAAGTAAGTACCTCATACTTTCTCCTATGTATCTGTCTGGTACAAAGCCCTTCTGATCTTCATGAATAATAGTTCCTATACAGGTTTTTAATCGTGTGGCCAACATCTTTGTAAAGAGTTTATAATCCACACTTAATAAGGAGATTGGTCTCCAGTTGCTGACTTCAGTGGTATCTTTTTCAGGTTTTGGGATGAGTGTAATTATACTGCGCCTTTGGGATTCAGACATCATTTCTTTTTCCATATTATAATTTAGACATTTGACCAAAGGATCCTTTACTATTTCCCAAAAACTTTTATAGAATTCAACTGTTAGTCCATCATCCCCAGGTGATTTCCCATTCGTCATAGATTCTAGGGTATCTTTATATTCCATTTCCGTTGGGATTTCTTCCAATGAGTTTCTATGGGAGTTTGATAATTTTGGAAAATTTAGGCTTTTCATTCTTTCAAAAAAATTTTTTTGATCTGTTGTTCTATTTGTTTTTTTGCTATAAAGATTACTATAATATTCGAATATGTGTTGCATTATTTATTGATTGTTTTCAGTTTCACTGCCATCAGGTTTTTTAAGTTTTGAGATGGTCTTCCTATTGTAGTGTCTTTTTTCTAGGTTGAGAAAATATTTTGTAGGCTTTTCACCATACAGATTCCATGGAATTTTAGATTTATTGAAAATTTGGCTTTCTTTTCCATTATGACTTTTAGTTCTGTTTGAATTTTTTGTATTCTTCATTTTTGTTGTTATAACCAGAATGATCTGCAAATTCTTCCAATGTTTGCAGTTTTTGTCTTAGAGATTGTTCATAGTCCTTTCTTTCTCTCCCTAGAGGCTTAGAAAATGTTATTGTTGTTTGTCTAATTTTAAATTTGATGTATTCCCAAGTTTTACTGGGGTCCAGCTTTATATCATCTGCTTCTTGTAAAGCCTGTTTTCCTACATCCTGCAAGCACTCTTTGTATTTTTCATTTTCCACTAGAGTTTTGTTAAAATGCCACATACCTGGACCTCTTCTTTTACATTGTTTCCCAGTCAACTCAAGGCTTACACCATTGTGATCTGTGGGCAGCCCACTTATAATATTGCAATTTTTGACCGCATTTAGTATTTCCTCAGAGATAAATAGGTAGTCTAATCTACACTTGGTGAGAAAAGGTTTTTTCTGGTACCAGGTATACCTTCTTTTTTCTGGATTCTTAAACCTATAAGTATCCACTAGATCTAATTGTGAAGCATAGCTCATAAATTTTGCGACTGATTTTTTCTTGAGACTTGAATGTTGCCGTGATGTCTTGTCTAGCGTAGGATTGATTGCTATATTCAAGTCTCCTCCTAAAATTATGGGTAACTCATGAATATTAAATTTTTGTATTTCAGTGAATAACTCTTCAAAAAAATTAAGCTGTTCTTTTTCGTGAACTGGGGCATACACATTTATCAGAATAAAGATTGAGTTTTCAATATTTACTTTTGCTAAAATGTAGCGCCCATTTTTATCCTGTTTTGTTGCTTCAATTTTATAATTGAAATTATTTTTAAACAGGATAGCAACTCCTCTTGAGTGATTACTACCATTACTGAACAAGATTGCATTTGCACCACAACCAAATTCATGTGTTAGTCTTCTTTCCTCTTTTTCTGTTACATAAGTTTCCTGCAAGAACATTATGTTAAAATTATTTGTTTTAAAAAAATTAAATACTGATTTCCGTTTCGCCTCATTGTGTAAGCCTCTAACATTTAAAGAAAATAGATGAAAATTGTATGACATAAACTAAGGCATGTGCACATTGACTGGCTCTCTATTTTTCTTTAGTTGCTATTGTGTGCAGATAGCAATTATTTTTGATTTATGTAAATAAATGAAAAGTGACGCCAAAAGACATCACCTAAAATTTCAGTGCAACACTAGATGTTGCACACATTTACAAGATTTGCATAGAGCAGAGGCAGTGCCTTATGCAAATCTACTTTTTGTGACCATAGGTCACAGAGAAATGAAACAAAAGTTAATAAATTCATGAAAACATAGAAACAATATGATGATTACATACTTGAACGAGATTTTTAGTAAAATACAAGAAAAAACAAATAAAGTTGAAAAAGAAAAAATAATAATTTTGGCACAACAATCATATCAAGCTTTGGTGGTGGACGCTTTGCCATTTTCTGAGCCTTGACCTCTCTTTTTCGATTCCCTTTTTTGTTTGTCCTTTTCAATCTGCAGCTTGGTGAGGTCATTGGCCCAAATAACTGCTGGCTTGTGGGTCTTGTTGAAATTCACCAAATTTGGAATCTTACTTGCCACACATTGCTTGTCCATAATCGTGTTGAAGACGATTTTAATATCCATACCATTGGCAATTTTGGGCGATTTTCGGGGAATTATATAAGCCAAATCAGTTTTATCAATAATTTGTGGGTCAACCATCATCACTTGCTTAAAAAAATCTCGTACCTGGGTCTCCTTTTGGTCACATGTCGCGTTTTGCTCGAGTGGGAATAAATTGATCGGAAAATTGAAAATCCAGGCGACTTTCTTTCATTGCTGTTGATCTAAATGTTAAATTTTGTTCCCCATTGAGTCAATTTGACGTTTTAAATCCATAATGTTCGTTGCCGAATGTTCGGTTTGTTGTTCAGGCGCCATTCGTCATTTTTTGGGGTTCATTTCGGCCATATAATTGTTATAATTTTTATTTAGCAGCTATTATTATTTTTGTTATTTTGCCGCTAGAAATTAAATGTCCTCAATTGTGAATAAATAAATAGAGTCGTCCAGGCTGTAGGCAGCAAAATAAAAATATCGTATGCAGTATATACTGCACAATCTTCAATGTTTCATATAATAATACAAGCAGCCAGTCCGTAAGTGCACAATATACTAAAAAACAATGTTGAGCATAGGTAACAGAGATAAAAAACTAAAACCACTGCTCACCAGGATGAAAAACTTTCTCGGATGTAAATCAGACATGCACAGCGAGAATTTTCCAGGCAGGAGGGTCCATGGACTTTTTTCCATGGGGTAGGGGAAGTGGGTGAGCAAAACAATGAAGAAAAGTTTTGAAAGCTGGTATTTCATACAAAATATGCACAAAAATCATCACAAATGTCTTCGAAAAAGTCAAGAGGGGTGTTTGATGATTTTCTTTTGGCCAGGGGGGTGGCCAAGGTCTCAAGTATGGGGGTTTACCCCCCTACCCCCCTATGTGCATGTATGATGTAAATGCTGAGATGCGACTGGCTCAATACTTGGTTGCCAAGAAACTTGTCACACTTGTTCCAGACAAAGGGTAATTATTTACAATTTTTGTTCTGTTTGAGGATATTAAAGGATATCAATTTTTTTTAATTTTTTTTAGATTTCAAAATATTTTTGACTTTTGGATTAGGATTGTGACTGGGATGCTAGGGTAGCAGTCTGATGCTCGGAAAGTCTATATTGGGTTCAGGAGTTGAGTTTAAGTGATCTCCGCAGATTATATCTGCTGATTAGGGTTTTGCATCCGTAATCAGTGGATATAATCAGCGGATATGAGATTTGAGGCGTTGTAACAATATGAAATGCAATTAGAAGAGTGATTTTGGTGTTTTTATGGTTGTAGGACATGGCTAATTTTGATTTTGGAAAAATTTAAATTTCTAAAATTTTTTTAATTTTTTAAAATTTTTAAAATTTCTTTAAAATTTTTAAAATTTTCTCAAAATTTTTACAGTTTTTTCAAAATTTTTAAAATTTTTCAAAATTTTAAAATTTTAAAATTTTTGGATCAAGACCTTTACTGAGATGCAGGGATATATAAATTTAGACTTTGAACAATTTTTTTCAGATAAACAGTGTTGTCGATTACATCAATGATAACAAACTAGTCTTAGATGGGGACATTGCAGCAGAGATGATGACAGTTACCTCAAATTGCATATGTGACAGCATGAGCAAAGTACTGTTGATTCTATGCGATTCGAGGGAATCTCCCAACTGCAAACGTTTTCACCATCAAAATTGTGACAATGTGTCTGCCATTCATTTCAATTAGATGTGAACACCAACACCATATTGGGAGCGCAGTGCGTGCTTCAAAATAACACATTTTCAATATGCAACACCAGCTTTCACCATCAAAACTGAAAACAAAATGTACATACTGGATAAAACATGTATGTTGGACCCATGTTTCACGATGTTCCACATGCACCTAAAATTTAATGCCCATTTCATAGAACAGGTCTATTACTTTGTACAGTTTATTCTGTTAACCAATTTCAGTTTCTAATTAACAATTTTCAGATACCCCTGGAACTCACTCAGTTGTGGGTGTCTCTAGAATTGGTGCTTATGGGCAAATACGAACTAGCCATATTGTCGTGGGCAAAGCATTTATATAACATCAACGCTTTACCATTTGACAAATATATCAAATTTGGAAAAGTAATGACCATTGATACTTTGGGTGCAGTGGATGAATATTTCATCAATAAAATTGGGCCATTAGTTCACATGTACCATACATCCACTTGCAGCAATACAAACTGCCCAATGAAAGAACACATAACACAAATTGATGCACTGGCCAAGTATAAATAAAAAATTTAACAAAAATGTTGTATGCTACATTTTCAAGATTACAGCTACATTTTCTAGTTTACAATTTTTATGCCAAGAGTTATGTAGTTGCCACAAACAATATCATCAATGTTTGGGCACAGCAAAATGTGGTGGTTGGTGGACTTTACATCCACATGAATTGGTGCAACAGATTCCTCTGGTGTTGCCACCCATATTTTTGTAGAATTCCAATTTCGAGGAAATATTTTGACAATCAAAAAGAAAAAGTTAGTGTTTGCTTCTTACCTTAACTTACTATAACTTGATGTTTCATTCATACAATTTTTATAACAGATTCTGTCTAGGCTCAGTGATCACTCACATCCAGAGCCATTTCTTTTGCATTTTAATAGGACCTAACAGGGAAACCCTGTGGTATTATTTCTGCAATAGTATAAACCCAGAATTGGAAGAAGTCAACATACATAATGTTGAGAAATCTGTAATTACTTGTTTATTACAATATGTGTTTTATTTTGCCATGTAATTTCATTGTGATCTTTTGTAATTTTTTTGCTCAATCATGTGATCAAATTTCTATTTTTATCGTGATTAATGCTTTAATTTTACATGATTTTTATTTTTACCTGTATTGTATTTTTGTAAATGTTGTACATATTTGTTTCATTGTAATTTTTCTCACATTGTTATACATTTTGGTTTTTATATTATTGTTGTACATACTTGTTTATTTTGTTGTTGTAAATATTTAATTACTAGTTGTTGTATATATTTGCTTATTGTCTTATTGTTGTACATATTTAATTTTTCGTTTTTGTTTGTTGTATATATTTAAATATTTTGTTATTGTTGTTGTACATATTTGTTTATTCTGTTAATTTTGTAAATATGTGTTTTTCGCCCATATGTAAATAAAATGTATATTGGAACTTTCTATAGAAACTTTAGGAGAAAATCTATTCAAGTGCACAAAATGCAAATGAACCCATACATTTTATGTTTTGGATCAATTGAGACATCAATGTACAACAAAAACTTATTAAGGTACGATTTTACTGCACATGTACTCATATTTCCAACTATGTGAGTGCATGTCTGGTAGAATGCTGAATAAGTGATAATACAATGTGGGGTTTTGTTTTTGTATACCAAACAACCATTAAATTAAGAGTTATGATATCTGCGTATCTGCAGTACATATCTGCTGATTAGATGTTGTGCGGATGGCGAATAACTATCTGCAAGTGAGGGGGCCGAGGAGGGCTGCCCCCCCCCAAAACTTTTGAAATATGAATTTTTTATGTATGCCTATAGGAAAATTTGAGAAATTATTGCAAATTTTTTGAATTTTTTTTGGAAATATATTTAATTTTGAGCACCCCCCTGAAAAAAATTCTGGATCCACCCTTGTCTATCGGCACTCTTTTGTGGAATCCACCAATTAAACCCTCAGAAAGTTGCCACTTTTGACAAAACATTTAAAACTACGAACAGAATATCCACAATCTGCAAGACAAATCCGCCTTTTAGACATGTTGATGGCGGATCTCTGCATTTTTTGTATCCACTGATCAGACATTGATATCTGCTCGAAAAAGGCAGATTCCGCCTTTTCTATCTGCAGAATAAGGCCTGGATATGCGGATTCCACATCTGCCGACAATAATCACATCCACCATCCACATGTGGACTCCACCGATTAGTGATACCCTTTCTGACATGGCTTTATAGCATGTGTTTTCATGACATTACAGCTTTTTAAGCCTGGTTCATACTTCCGCTCGTTGCTCGGGGTGCATGCTCACCGAGCTTGCTCAGGGCTGTGGGCAGAGATGTTTGGGGACCACAGCTCCCAGCAAGCTGCTCGCTGAGCATGCTCAGTGGGCGAATATTTTTGATGGGTGAATATTTGCTCAGCAAGCAGAACCCCAAGCACAAAAAATTGCTCACAGAGCATGCTCGGGGTAGTAGAAAAATCTTCTACTACTCCATGCGCAACACATGTTATAAGTATGGGCGCATCTTAGACTGGGATGATTTATCAAAAATTAAACAATGTGCGCACAATCAATGTCACATTATGGGTGCTCTGATTGGTCAGTAGTAGGCATGTATGGGGCCAGAGAATATCGGCTTGAGCCAGGCAGTAAAAATACCAAATCGGGTCATGGGTCCAGTTAGAGACATCTAGCAAACCAGGTCAAGGGTAAAAAAATATATTCAGTTCACAAAGTGTAACACAAGCACATACTCACTATGTTACATGTTTGTTTATTATTTAGTGTAAATAAACATTGAAAATGAGAAATGACTATTGCTTTTGAGTAGTAATTGCTGTTTTGAGAAACAAGACAAGGGAAATGAGGAATAAATAAAATCTTTCTCTTATTCAAGGCAAAAAAAACGAAAATCAATCTGATCTAGGATTATTGGAAACAGATAAAAAATCTGAAATGATAGCCAAAGATGGCATGCCCTTCTTGTCTATCGAAATAATGTTTGTTAAGAATTTCATTTTTTGCTTAATCCCAAAAACTGCTCCTTGAAAACATTCTCTCAGGTACCAGACTCATTTTAGTCTCTTTTTTATTATGTGCTTGTAAATTAAAAAATGACCAACAAAAATTATCAACTGCAGAGTCCACTGATTCAGCGATAGTTTATCTTGAGCACCTTAAGAGACTATCCAGGATGGCTTATCTGGATCTCAGGACCGATGTCAGAGATTGAATTATAAAACCTATCTTTCTGAGGGGGCTGAGAGCAGTCCTCTGAGATAGTATTAAGTTCAGGGAGTTTATAACTCTTGAAGAGACTGTTAAGGCAACCTGTTACGCAGAATCCCAGATTTTCCTGGATGAGATTGGGTATACTGCACCATCTAATGCTGTTTTCTCTTCAGAACAAAAGACCGCCGGATCCAATCAGGTCATGCTGAATCAAAGGAGCAATGCTCAACAACTGTCATTGATGCCCTACAATGAAATTCAGTGATTACAATCAGAAATGGTGAGGCTCACGGCCCACACTGCGAGGCTAATGGCTCAGCAACAAGTGCCAGCTCTGAGAAATCCAATGCCACCTACACAGCTGTCGGTGAATGTCCAGAACGCTGGCAATTGCCCATTGGGGGCACATCTTCAGATGTGCTCCTTCCATGGACGTTGCACCCACAATGGTGCAAGTTGCCGGGCTCAACGTCCCAACAGCACTGGTCCTAGCAATGCCGCCATCAGCAATGCTGGTTGTTGCTATTTTTGTTGAACGCGGGGGCACCCAACCGATCAATGTGACAGGCCCTGTCTGCATTCTGGTCAAATATGAGTGCACAGGGCTACTGAAAGCCTGAGTCAGAATCCCACAATGCCTGGTGAGAATGACTATGTTAATTCCGGTTACTCTCCCCAGGCCCCAGGAGACAAATGGGTATACTCGGCGATATGCTAATCGACCTCCTAAGGAGATGGGGAACCAATATCAGCAACCCCCACATCACAATAATGCCATTGGGGCTACCGATGGTTTTCCTCATCCAGATCTGTTTGATCTGGATGATGAAGTACTTGCTGAACAGCTGGCGGATCCTTTACAACAGTGTTATCCTGTCTGTGTAATCAGTATTGGGTTTTCTGTTGCCACAGTGGTTTCGGCACTGGCACAGACACCTGCCCTACCACGGCCACCACTGAGATACGCGTCCCCAATTACATTATACCCATCAAAGATGGGGAAAATGTCTGGCAATGTCAGCATGGTCAAGTCGTACCTACTGAAGGAGACAGAGATTGTCACAGCCGCTGTGGCAGTGGTACTGGCGCCTCCAGCCTGTTTCGCTGCCCAAGGACCCATGCGGGGAATTCCAATGGATTCTGCACTCTAGGTCGTCAGTCAACTGGAATCGATGAATCTGATAGGTATACTACCATCTTTTTCTATCATTTCAGATCTGCAAATCAGAAGTCTTTGTAAGTCCCCGACTTTAATGATTTCTCATTTACAGATTCATCGTCTGTTATCCACGCGATGGGGGCAGTCTGGTCAACAGATTTGGTGGAGAAATATCCACACTTGCCTTGGGCCTTGCTCAACAAGCCTTTCAAGGTTGAAGCGCTCATGGCCGCTAACGTGGTGCTTTCGGCACCCATAGCATTGTAGATATTGGGGCCTGAGGTCGCTCGACGAGCCCTCAAGTTCATTGCCAACGGCACTATCCAGACTACACTTGTCAATAAGATTCTGTTGGAAGGCGAACCTTCATCGCCGGCAGTGGACGGTCTCTGCCGAGCTGTTCAACAGGCTGGTCAGATCGCCCAGCCTGCGCTGGCTGTTGAGGCATTACTGCTAACAATGATGATGAGTGCCCAAATGCTGTCTGCAATTGCTCAGCAACAGCAATCCACCAATTCGCCAACCGAGGCAGCCAACGCTTTCAGGGAAACATTGCCCAGCATCATTGAGGCATCACCTTTCCCAACAGCTACCATTCCACAGTCCCTGAAGATTGCGTTCTTCGTAAAGTCCACCTAAGCCAGGGCCTGGTCATTGACTTCCACGCGGAGGAGCCGATATTGTGGGACAGTGACCATGGAGAATAAGCCCCCTGATAGGATGAAACTGTGAATTTTGGTGTAAATTTACAGACACTGTTTGTAAATAGTTTGTACATAATAAAAAGGGCCTTCCTGAAATTACTGTTCTTAGGAATGAGTTCTGCAACTGGATGACAAACAGCGAAGTGGAAAGAGCTAATCAAACGCCTGTGTATGTATGTCCATCAAGGCCATACTGATTGGGATGAACACCTGCCATATTCTGTGTTTGCTGTTAACATTAGCATGATTGAGTCCACAGGATATTCTCCCTTTTAACTCATGTATGGTCCCATGCCTATGCTACCTGTTGATGCTGCGCTCTCATTCAACCCTCCAGCCCATATCATTGACATTTCCACGTAAGATAAGGAGGTCAAACAGCATTTTACAAATGCCTTGACCTTAATCCAGAGACGGATTGAGAGATCACAGGTGGCTTATGCTCGATCTTAGGATCGCATGGCACAAGATGTCTCATACAAATTGGGGACCAAGTGCTCAGATTGCACACTTCCAGCAGATGTGGTCTTACACCCAAGCTGCTGCCCATTTACGATGGGCCCTACTTTCTCACCAAGGTGGCATATCCTAATGTCACCATTCCTCTTGAGACAGATCAAGAAGATACTGTGCATGTCAATTAGCTCCGACGCTACCAGTAGTTGAGTCGGCACACTTGTTGATTCCATCAACAAGTTGAGATTTTACACAAGATCTCATTGACCCACATCTTGATGCGGAATTCTTTGACCCATAATCAAGACGCTCTTCTCTTCTTTGTCCCTGCTTATGGACGAGGACGTCCTTTTTTGAAGGACCCCTGTGCCCCTCACGGAATATCCACTTCTGATCCATACTGAAACATTAGTATAAAGAAGAGAATGAGCAGCGACCAAAGCATATAAATAAGGGCATGGCCTCATACCACAGGTGCATCCTTGCCATAGCCTGCATCTCCCCCCTGAAATTTTTTTTTATCTCATTATAGATCTCACAGATCATTCGACATTGGCAACTTCATGCATGGCCGATCGCACGGATCAATTGACATCAGCAACTTCACGCATTACCGACTTCCAGTCAATACATAACTCCATGAGCCAGAACGCGCTGAAAATCCAATGGACCTTTGACCACCCACTGTTGCACCCCTTGGATGATCAACCACCAGGGGCATGCCGCATAAACTTCTACCACCACAAGGATGAGGACACTCTTTTTCAAAGGACAGCCATGTCACGTGCCAATAAATTTTGCCCAACATCACATGATTTACATCATGTTCATACTTTATGTTTTTCGCCACTTTTTCTTTAACAGTTACTTACTTTTATTTCATTTCATTCATTATGTTTTACATGCATTCTTGTGTGTCATTTTGTGTTTCGTTTTCGTTTTGTTTTGTTGTTTTTCCATTGCCCACATAGACAACCATATGTAACCCGTTAATCAGAATTTCTGCCAGATAAGCTCTATGAGCTCATGGCCATAATTTGAGCATTATGTGCACCTCTTATCAGTAAAAACTAGCGATGTTTTGCAATGCAAAACAACTAGTTTGGAAATTCTCATTAAAAGATGTTCATATGTTAAGCATGAAGAGTGAAACTCGCCCCAATGCTTAACGTATTCGAACTGAAAAATGTCTATGTGACCACAGGCATCTTCTGCACCAATTTCGGCTGCAGAAGTTAGCTTGGGCCTCAATTAGCTCGGCCCAGGGCACACTGTAGGTCTACAAGGTCCTTAAAAGGGCCTGTTCCATTAGTTTTGTACTCATTTTTGGACCTTCCAAGTTTCTCTTGCATTTTTAGCTCTGCATCTGCGTCCCTCGAACTTTATACATTTTTATTATATTGTATTGCATCCGCCACCCTACAGTTACCAATAAATTTGCATACATTTATTGTGTCCACTGCGTCGGCCACCCAAATCCTATTCAGGAACATAACAGTCGCCCCTTGCGCCTAGTTACCTCCTGTCGCTCCACCCTTGGATCGCTTGCATCGCCCATCAACCTATTTACATCACCCACAGCGCCGAACTAAGGGGATCACCATCAGGCTCTGTTCCCGCCATCCAAGACCCTTGAACCCATGAATCAACAGGGACCCGTCGCCCTCATGCGGAATCGTATTTGAGAACAGGACTAGCTAAGTCTTCTCAGGCGATTATTGTTGTTGAGGTAGTATTTTGGGGAACCCTTTTCCTAAGTCGGTCGTCCCTTCAGATTCCCGTCAGTTAGAGGAGCCCTTGTACCTTTTGGGTCAGGGCCGAAGGGGATTTAGGTTTACAATCAGGTCCTGTATACCAGGCCATTCCACAAATGGCCCTGCCCTCCATTCTCATTGAATGGGGACCAGGGATTGCCACCCCTGACCTGGCGGCATTGTCCATTACTCTACAGCAGAATCCAAGGACAGCACCATAGTACCCTATAGGCCCTATTATAGCCAGTACTAGCTGGGTCAGGTTCCTGAAATGAATATAACGGAGCCACCCAATGGGGTCACAGCATGTCACTCACAGTGACATGGCCGTATTTACTATCAATATGGCACGGGTTTCTTTCCCATCAATGTGATTGTCCAAATTCAGTTAATGTGACATGGCTCCAGATTTCGTTTAATGTGACAGTACGCATGTTTTTTGTTTCTTTTTTCTTTATCGATTTATTTCTTTGAATATTTTTTTTGTGCTACTTTTTGTATAATTTTTTCAGGTTGTTGTATACTTTTGTTCTATTTTTTACCTACTTTTTACTACATTATTTTACTTCTCATGTCTTTACCATTCGTTTTTTGTCCTGCTTTTACTGCTTAATTATTTTATTCATTTCATCTTATTTGTTTATTTTATTTTATTAATTTCATCAATTTAATTTTTTTGCAATGCAATTAAACTGCATACAAAACAACTCTAATCGAAAATTCTTATGATAATTTTTTTCCAACGTTTCAAAAAAAGTTTTTCTCACAGAAATTTTTTTGTGATTTTGGAATGGTCCGTTCGTGCATACCTATCGCAACTGCAGCACAAAAGCATGTGAAATTCAGATGGACAAATGCAACTGATAATAGACAATCTCAGCCATCAAACACCAATTTTAATTTTCCTAATTTGAATATTGTGCGTGTTTACTCTAATGCATAGAAATTTTTGGTATTCGCCGTATTGAGAATCGCTGTATTGAGACTTCGCTGTAATGAGAAGCACTGTATTGAGACTTTGCTGTAATGAGAACCGCTGTTTTGAGTTTCGCTGTTGTGGGTTTCGCTGTATTGGGGGACACGCCTTCACCCCTACCACCCCAAGTTCATGTACGTTCAGATGACGCTTTCCCATCAAGGGTCGAAAGTTGTAGCCAAGAATTTGGAACTTTACCATTATCGTGATGCGTAAGAAATATTTTACTGACTTGAAAGTTTGTTCAGTTCACAATATGATTACCAGACAATATATCTTTAAACCTTTGTATCAAGTACTTATTAGCCGATTTTTTCTGCGCCAGATTCAATAATGTTTCAGCTTGTGTTCTGATATTGTGTAGACTGACGGTGCCGGCACGATTCGATGTCAAACCGTAAGCGATGTCCTTAAAATCTCGAAATCGCCCGAAATGCAGGGCTACCAAATGGCAATTATAAAAACAAAGCCAATAGAAAGAACCATCCGTTGCTTCGTTCAATAAACGATAATGTTTGTTGAAGACTCGGAAATATTGGGGCCAGAAATCGGGAATAAAATTCGCCGGGTCAAAATTCCATCCAATGAATATTTGGGCGAAATTGTTCAAACGAACCATCATAGCAACGGGTCCTACGTTGACTAATCGTTGATTGGCTATCGATTGATAACACAGGAAAGACAAACGCAACAAAGAGTCGTAACTTTTTAATTTTGGCATATCCATGGAATGCAAAATAGTCAAAATGTGACCGATTTTGTGTAAAATTCCGCTACGATCAAACGTCGATTCAAAGTTTTCCATATCTTGAAAATGATTCAGAACTATAACCTCTAAAGTCTGTGGCAAAAATTCCGAAAATAATTTTCGGCCGACGACACAGTTTCCAGGTTTCGTCTTTTCGACGCGATAGATTTTGTGTAACGATTGCAAAATTCGATAATACTGACTGCAAAATAAAAATGACGTTTTTTTCAAAGATTAATCGATTATAAATATGCTAAAGTCAAAAAATCATTTGAAACCACTGTCAGTCGAAAATGTCTAGAATTCTGTGACAACAGAAAGCATCAGACCTTTTCTACATTTTCAACAACAACGTTTTTGAAATGACGTACATATCACTCGTTTCTTAGGCATGGCATTGTATTTATGGGCATTGTGTTTATGATGAAAAATTAATAAAATGTCGTGGTGGTAAAATTGTAGAAAAGGTCCAAAACATCAATCATTGAAAACACCATTTTAATTTTATTGACAAGACTCATTTTATGCTGAAAAAAAAAATTGAAAATTTCGAAGGTGTCCTGTGAGTTTACATGTACATTAACTATATACCCTGGCATCACGAATGGCAAATTCCATAATCTCAAAGCTACTTTCGTAATTTCGAATATCGGTTGGAAACCTAGTTCATCGATTAATTTGCCGTTCGTTTGACAATTGATCTTTTGCAAACCGTTCAATGTCACTGACAAGCCAACTATTTTTTGGTAAGTCGGCATATCCAACAAGGGTCGGAAATTATGCCACCAATCCTCAGCATAGTTTTTCAAAAACTGCGAAGCTTGATCGTGAGCAACGGCGGCGGCCGGCAACGCCAATAAACGCCTTTCCTCAGGGTAGCGACGGCCGTTCACGTGACATATACTCAAAAGGCGACATAGAGAGAAGTACGAGGCTAGAGTTATAGGCGCTTTCTCATCCAATTGACCGAAAGGCGCACTTTGTTGACTTTTTCGAAATGTAGAGGAAAGACGGACGTGGAGCCGCTTGAAAGTGGCGTAAATTTTGAAAGGCACCGAATAGCGAGTAGTCTGTTGATTCATTTATGGCTGACACACCCTAGGATCAGTCCAAATGGGTTAATCAAAACATCACCGGAACAGATTATACATGCACATAAGGAGGGTAGCGGGGGTAAACCCTCCTGCCTGAGACCCTGGGCACAGGCTTTTTTTTAGTCATTTTAGGAGCTTGGGCATACCTGGACAAAAGCCTATCAGTTCATCTGGTAGGGTTTGTCCAGGTATGCCCAAGCCTAATGCCGGAAAAGACTCAGAATTTCACGTTGAAAATTTCTGTCCGAGACAAAAATTATTGGCTCCGCACAAAGATCTTTCTGTATCTTAGTTCAACGAACAAAAAGATTTTTTCGGCATTACTTGGTCGGAAAATGTTTCTCCAGGCTCTAAAATCAGAAAACACCGAAAATTTTTTTTGGCGTGGTTTCTACTTTATAATTTCTCAGAATGCTCCATCCAATGGTTTTCCTTTTCTTTTTAGAGCAAAGACCGTCGGGAGATATGAATTGTGGTGCAGATTAAAAAATCAAATTCTCAATTTTTCCACCTTTTTGTAACTATGCTTTTGAACATGAGGCCGAGTCTGAATTTAAAAGCGTCATGGGAGTAACTTTCAAAAATTGCAAGTTTGAATGGAAGTTTTTCAAATTATGAGAGTATGACTATATTTTTCAACTTTAAAACGAGACATGTTTTCGAACAGAAAATTTGAACCTTATGTTTCTCAAGAAATTTATTTCCCAACATGAAGCTGCATTCTTCAATACCGTGTACTTTTGTGCTATATAATCAGATCATGAAATCAAGTGCTATCTGGAGCAAAGTGTTTTTCGCACACTCTTTTTGGGCCGTGCTGAAAATTTTTTGGGCATTTTCCGCACAGAACGAAAATTTCTTTGGACACTTCTACTGCTGGCATTGATGAAATGGTGCATTTTGGTGCAATTTAGAAGGTCAAAATCTAATTTTTCTGATGCTCTGCGCCGGCAATGGCAATAATTTATAATGTTCACTACAACTAAGCTGCAGCACAGCAAAAAGAAGTGAAGTTTCATTTCTCAGTTATCCATGATTGTTCCCATGAATCTGCTATGTCTCTGCTAGAGTAAGTAAAACTCGTCACTTCATAGTAAGAAAATAATTTTCACGATTAATATGAATTTGCTAATTTTTCTCATATTCCTCCGTACATTTATTTAATATCATCATTCTTCAAGGGAAAATTTAAACTGAGAGTAGTACAAATTATCTCTGCCAGATCTGTAGGCAAAATGTTTCAAGTGTTAAAAAAGCAGAGAAAAAAGTATCTAAAAAAGCTGAGAAACGATGACCTTTGATTTTTTTCTTCAAGAAAAAGTCAAGTCAAAAATGCCAATTTTACGGTAAATTGAGTGGGAAAAAATGTGTGCCCCCTCGGAAAAAAAATTCCTGGCTACAGGCTCGATCTCTACAATACATTTTCCAACATTTCAGTAGCTCCTGTGTTTAAAAATTCTCTGGTGCTAAGCACCGGAAAAGTTAAACGCGCTTAGTTTTCATGAATTGAAGTTCTTCGTCTCATTTATCAATCAGTAATCTCCAGTATGTTCAGATTTTGTTGGAAAATGAGATTTATTATTGATCTTCATGAATTTTTTCTCTCGCTTGAAGTTCTCAGAAGTTTGTGAACACAAATTTTGTCGCTGAGAAACGATGAATACGCGATTCTCGACTGAAAATGTAACGTTAGGGTTGAAAAAACTCATTTTTCCAGTGTTCTAGAACATCAAAATCTAGCAAAATGGAAAAATCAATTGAAATCTATAAATCTTCAGCTCTCTAGAAAACCAGATAATTTACAAGCCTTTCCTGGTAATCTACAGTTTCGCTCATTTTAAACATTTTAAAATGATTTCAACTTCGAATGGTAAAAAATTTCGTGTGCAGAAAAAAACCTTATCTGGAAGGTTTGTGCAAAAATACACTCAAAATCATGATTTTTATAGAGTACAAAGAATTTTTTGCTGATCTTTGTACATGTACAAAAGAACTTGTACAAATAAAACACCGGAGTTGCACATATTTTTTAATATAAGCAAGATAATAACTAGTAGCTTCGGATCAAGCCTCGTGCACCCTGACGAATTCATGAGGATCAAAATCAATGGTCCGCCAACCAAAAATTTCAATCCAAAAAATATACTACTCAATGGCCCAGTTTGCGAAGTGATGATCCAACCATGCGACCAAAAAAAATCATTAGATAAAAAAATATATACTCGTCTGCTCACGCACATACCTGTAATTAGAAGGCCCCAATTTGGTTGAACACTATACCCAAATGTTGGGACCCCACTAAGGCCCAAATTACAGAAAGTGGGTTAAACGTGGGTAAGAGTAAAAGTAGAACGGCGGGTAAAATCGTAGGTAAATGAAAGTCGAGTAAAATCTCGGGTAAAATCGTAGGTAAATAAAACGCGACTAAAATCTCGGGTTAAAGCCGAGTAAAGTTCGGGTAAAATCGCAGGTTATTTTCACGTCTTTTTCATCAACTTTTTACCCGACTTTTACTTTACTCACTTTCAGTAATCTCGAATTGAATAAAATCGATGGTAAAAAAAATTACTCACGATTCTACCTGCCTTTAACCCGTCATTTTACCCAAGATTTTACCCGAACTTTACCCGGCTTTAACCCGAGATTTTACTCGAGTTTTATTTACCTACGATTTTACCCGAGATTTTACTAGACTTTTATTTACCTACGATTTTACCCGCCATTTTACTTACCCACGTTTAACCCACTTTCTGTAATTTGGGCCTAAGTCGGAAAAATTTGAAAAAATTAGCGTGTTTGGCGTTTTTGGAAAAATTTTCGGAATTTTCGATTTTTTTGTGGACCCTCCAAAATTATGGGTACCCCACCCGAAAATTTGGGGTTTACCCCCCCCCATAACTGATCGAATCTCTTACAGGTATTCTTAAACAATTATATAACCACTAAGTCATGTATAAATGCTTCATTGGATTCCATTCGTGGTTGATGATCATGATAGTTAATTACTTAATTTATTGGTTTCGTTTCCTTGATGTTTGATTGATTCCCTTTTTGGCTGATGACTTGATTCTTAAGTTGATCAGTTGGTTAGTTGAGATTGGTTTCCTAATCAGCTTGTTCATTGACGCTGTGATTCGGTTGGTAATTCCCCAACTAGCTGTTAAGTTGGCTGATTCAACTAAACAGTCGGTTAAGAAATTACCTGCAAATTATAATTACTACTATTACATTAATTCACCTAGTGAATCGACCAACCAACAAGGAAATCAAAGTAAGTTGCTTTTCCTTGTTGGTTGGTTGATCTCCCTGCAGTTGGATTTTGGTTTATTCCCAGATTAGTGGTTAGTTGATTGATTTATTGACCCATGGTTGGTTAGTTGATTACTTGGTTGGTTGGTTGATTCCTTGATTGGTTGGTTCATTGATTCTCCGGTTGGCTGGCTGATATCCTGGTTGGTTGGTTGGTGCTTTCCCTGATTGGTAGTTTGCTTTATTTATTCCCTGGTTGGATGATTCCCTGATTGACTAGTTGATTGATGCCTCGATTAGTTAGTTGGTTGCTTCGTTGATTCTCTGGTTGGTTTGCTGATCCTCTGGTGGGTTGGTTGATTTCCTCATTGGTTGGTTGGTCATTTCCCTGATTGGTTGGTTGATTCCCTGGTTGGTTGGTTCATTCATTCCTTGATTGGCTGGTTCTCCGATAGTTGATTGGTGCATTGATTGGATTGGTTAGTTACTTTATTCATTAATTCTCTGGTTGGTTGGCTGATCCCCTGATTGATTGGTTGGTTGTTTCCCTGATTGGTTGCTTGGTTGATTCCCGGGTTGGTTGGTTGATTCCTCGGTTGTTTCCCTGATTGGTTAGTTGGTTTGTCCATTGATTCTCTGGTTGATTGGTTGGTTCGTTGATTCCATGGTTGGTTGTTTCCCTGATTGATTGGTTCATAGACTCCCTGGTTTGTTGATTGATTTACTGATTAGTTGGTTCACTGCGACTGATTGGTTCACTGATTCCCTGACTGATTGGTTGGTTAGTTGATTCTCTGGTTTATTGACCGATTCCCTGACTTCTTGGTTAACCTATAAATTCTCGATTGCATTTTCTTGGTTAAAATCGGTTCACACACAATAAACATGATCTGGTGCTGAGAATTAAGTCATCTGGTACCAAGGTCGCCTCATCTGGTACCGAGTTGCATCCCATTGATCCTATTGTCCAGGTATAGGCTTGAACCCCTAAAAGTTTGGAAATGGCTCCTAAAATGTTAGGTCTAGGAGCCATTTTGGTTCCTAAAATTTTTACTTATTCATTTATAGGGATGGGCCGGGTATCCGGATCCAGATCCCGGGATATCCACCAAAATTTTAGGATCTGGATCCGCTAAATCAGATTTTTTTGGATCCGGATCCGATCCGGATCTGCTGTTCTCAATGATTAAGATCCGATCATAATCGGATCTTTATTCATTATTATTCACATAAAATTTTACAGTATTAGAAAACACGAAAAATTTTCTGGCGCTTTGCACCAGATTTTATAATTCTTTGCAATACTATTTTTCTACAAATCGTGCTTTCTGGAGAAAAAATTTCCAGTAAAGGAATAAATGTTGGTGGTCCTCCTGTATGGAAAAGGCGAATTTTGGTCCATTTCGGAACGTCAAAATCTATTTTTCCAACTTTTTTGCAACTGTAATTTTTAACATGAAGCCAAGTTTGAATTGAGAAGCATCATGGAACTTATTTTCATAAATTTTAGGTTCAACTCGAAGTTTTTCAGATTTATGAAAGTTATGAGTATATTTTCTTAATTTGTAAGATGATTATGAAGGACGAGAACTCGAGTGCTAGATCATGGTTTTTTCAGTGCATAAAAAAAATTTCTTCATACAAAGACATTTTGGCCGATCTTTGTACAGGTACAAATAGGCTTGTACAAAAAAACACTGCAATGGTAGCAAAATTATACTTGAGAAACAGTAATTTTCAACAGTATCACCCTTCAAACGATTTTTGGTAAGATCATAAATTTGACCAGCACACTGAATAGCTGTTCATAGGGGACACTTTTCGCTGGTGCTAATTTAAGTTTACTTTCTGCATGAAGCAATTCCAGAGACGTTTGAGATTTAAGTTCATGCTCTAATTTGGTTTTTGAGTTGCTAGGTTCATTTTTTTGGCTATCTTCAAAGAAAACACAAAAATTAATTCCTTAACATTTCTATACTAGTAGCAATTTGTTTCACAATTACTTTTATTTTCATTATCTTCTTTTTATTTAGCTGCAAACTGCTTATACTCGTATATATTATATGTTTCCTCTCCAAATATTTTCTCTGACATCCAGTAGCACAACCTTTTCTGGATAACTGTATTCTGCATTTATTGCCCTTTGACTTTCCTTCATCATCTATAGACACTGTGAAGTAGTCCCACACTCTGCTAGTTAAAGAAGAACTTGAATCCATGATTTCTGAAAAAACTTTCTATTTCTATTTATTTCCTTTCTGATGAAACCAATATTAATCTAAGCTTGAATACAATTTAATGAATAAAAAATACTAATTTGTAATTAGTACATGTTAACTATCTCAATAAATGAACACCTCAATCATTAATAATCTATTAATCTATTGACACCAATGAATATAAATTCATACAACCCAATTTCAGACAAATTAGACATGGTACATATACTTATTGAAAAATCAGGATCCGATCCGGATCCGCTCGGATCTGTTCCTCAAGATCCGGATCTGGATCTGCTGAACCAAATTTTTTTGGATCCGGATCTGATCTAGATCCCCAGAACCAAATTTTTCAAGATCCAGATCTGCTGTCGCCAAAAAAGTCGATCCCGCCCACCCCTATTCATTTACATTATAGTTGACTGTAGTTATTTTCATTCAATTTTAGATTTAACGTAAGTGTTTTACAGGCTCTAAAATCATAAAACATGGATAATTTTTTGGATTGATCTAATCACCATTTTGTACAAATCAAACTTTCTGGGGAAAAATCTTCGAAAAAATGAATAAATATTGGAGTTCGACAAGGAAAAGATGAATTTTGATGCATTTGAGAGATCAAAATCTCCATTTTTTAAACTTTTTTGTAACTATAATTAGCGATGGACCTATGCATCGGCATCGGCCAATGCATCGGCCAATGTTTGCATTTTTCTGCCAATGGCCGATTGTTTGTCAACTTTTTGTTGCAATTAATCAGGTGCTTATGCTTAAAAAAAGATTGTTCACATATACATTCTACAGTTACTTTAGTAAATACATTATTTTTTGTGAAAATGGTTGTTTTAATGTCTGGCATATTTGCCCTGTGTTGCCAGTGATGAACTAAATAACAAGAATTTGACAAGCTATGAATGGAATATTTTAGCTACGGCGGTAAGAATATACTTTAATACATGTATAATGTATCCACACCTTAGACAATTATGTTTTGGCAGCTCGCAAATTTGTTAAAATCTTTTGCAGAAACTGTAAAAATCTATGAATCTAAAAACGCCTGGATTTCGGAAAAAATAGCTGAAGAAAAGTAAGCTAGTTTTTGTGGCTAAATTTTTTTGAAAAACATAAATTAAAGAATTTTAGATTACGAATTTTACGCCACTCAATCTATATTTCAACTTTGCTGGATTGGGTTCATTAAAGAAGGAATTGTCGGCAAAAATTAATCAATATTTTTAAAGAAATGATAATCGAGCCCACTTTAAACCCATTGAAGACAATAGACTTCATGCTTTGGCATCTTTACTAGATCCTCAATTTAAAAAGGATGGATTGAAATTTGAAATATAACACATATTGATCATACAAATCAAAATTACATAATTTAGGCTTTCCGTGATCCTCAAGCAGAAGATGATGCTGAGCTAGCTTTGGCTATGATGGTTGTCGATCAAAAACAACAAAATCAACGCTTTTCTGAAAATATGGTTCAAAAATTCGAATGAATCTACGAACTCATTCTCCAAACTTTCTCAGTAAGCCACAAGCTATAATATAGTAAATAATTCAAGCATTTACACAAAACTGATCAATTTCAAGCACTATTTGGCCATTGCAAGTTCATCTGAAGATGAGCTGTAGCGCAAAAAATATACAATGTCAACATTTGAGCAAGCAAAAGCTCTTGTTTTGGAATAGATTACTAGAATAAGGAAAGAAAAATGCTGCAACAAAACCAGAATTAGCCAATGTGAGTCAAAATAGTGTGCAATTGAAAATAAGTTTAATTTTTGAAAAAAATTTCTTTAGCTTGCCTTGAAACTTTTATCAGCTCCAATCGGGTCAGTATAGCTAGTTAATGATCATTTTAAAAAGCAAAAGATGATAGAAGTGAAAAAGATCCCGTTTATTGATGAGATTGGATTCAATAGTGCAAACTGGAAAAACAAGCTGAAGTTGAAGAAGCTTCTAGTGAACACAGCAATCAAAGTGAAGGTAGTACAACAGATGCCTTTGTTGATAACAAATTGGATGAATGAAATGTTGTTATAGTAGAACTTGGTGAATAATTCATAATTATTTTAAATTATTTACAGTGTAGCAACTTCAGGTTGCATTTTGTACCATACATGTAACGGAGCTCCGAGGTCTGGGGGGGGGGTTGGAGCACTTTTTTGGGGCCGGGGGTCAGTAATTCCCAAAATTTTGGGGAAGGGGTCCCTGAAGGAAAAAAAATTCGATTTTTTCCATGAAAAATGTCGGAAAAACGGTTTAAAAAGTAGTAATTTTTGTCTAAAAAATGATAAAATATGTACTTATGGCGCGAAGCGCCGAGAAAATTGACGTTTTTGACCATTTTTGTTCAAAAATTGACATTTTTCATGGAAAAAATGACATTTTTCAGTATTTTTTCCGACTAAAACTATGGGGGTCCCTAGGGCTACCATATGGCTAGCCATAGGATTGGAAAATCCTGGGGGGGGGGTCGCCCAATGGCTAGCCATATGGTCAACGATTTCTGGGTAGGTTCCCACAGCACTTCCCCCCCCCCAATTACATGTATGTTTTGTACATGTTACAGCTGATGCATCGGCAATCAGCCATCAGTCGATGCATCAGCCGATGCCATCGGTGACCCTGGCTAATGCGTCCGCATCAGCCGATGGCAAATTTTCAGCTATCAGTCCATCACTAACTATAATTTTATATAAATATGTGGAGCCAGATTTGAATTCATAAGCATAATGGAGGTGATTTTCATAAATTTCAAGTTTAATTTGAATTCATCAAACTTATGAAAGTATGAACATTTTTTAGTTTGTAAAATGATAACCTATACATGTTTTCGAACATTGTACGTTTATCAAATAAGTTATTCTTAAATTGATTGTCCAGCATTTCAGAGTCTCAAAATCTAAAAAAAAAATCGTTTCGTAGCGCCAGAAAGATATAGGGAACAAGAAAACACTAAAAACAAAAGTTGCATTTTCAAAACCCTATACTTTTGAGTCTTTTTGTGCAAAATAAACAAAATATCGTATTTTTTGCATAAAAAATTTTCTTTGGACAAAGATTTCTCGGCTGATGTTTGTACATGTAGAAAGAAGCCTGTAACCGAAAACGCTGGTTGGAAGTCAAATTTTGAACAGTTATTTTTCGATATTCTTCAATTTAAATTCAATTAAAATTTTTGACTCACAAAATTTCAAATTGTCGCCAAAAAATCCAGGCCTAGGAGCCATTTGGCTCCTGGTTTCCAAACAAAAAAAGCCTGCCTGGGCACCCCTCCTGACTTGAAAAAAATCACCAAACACCCCCCCCCGCTGAACTTTTTCCAAGGCATTTTTTGACGATTTTTATGCATATTTTGTATGAAAAACAAGCTTGCGGAACTTTTTTTGTTTTTTTTGCTCGCCCACCCCCTCGATAAAAAGTCCAATCCCCTAGAAATTTCTTGCCCTGCATGACTCGAACACATGTGTAAGGTTCGATTGGTGCACATTTTTTTGCACAAAACTGGTGCAACTTGTAGGAAAATTTTAGTTGTGCAGATAAATTTGTGGTTGCTCACTCTGAAATTGAAAAATTCGCTCAATTTTTTTTTCAATTTTTGCGGGTACACCCTGCCATTTTCCTATTGCCAGAAAGGCAGGCTTTACAGGACTATATGGTCATACAAGTGCCCACCTTATATGAGAGGCGCTCTCTGGGTGATTTTTACCACCTAGAGGAGGTCACTTTACACAGGCTGGTGTCTGTCTGACGAGCAGGACTTGATTGGCTACGTACCTCATAATGGAATAGGCCCACCTCCTCATTCGCAGCACGATCGCCAACATGCTAACTGGGCTGAGTAGACCCCTGGAAGCAGCGTTCCAAGCTCGCTTAAACGATTTATCTACCCTGAGAGGATGAAAGGCTGTGTCTGCCCAGACCAGCTACCAGAAATCCAATTTTGGGTTACATCCAGAATCGAACTTGGTTCTTGAGACTAGCAGTCACAGGCGATAACCACTAGACCACGACAGCCCTTCGCTCAATTTTCTTGAAGTTATCATAAAAAGCTAGTTTTCTTAGAATTTCATTCAAAACGCGTCAATTTTAGGCTTTTAAAACTCAAATTTATTGAGTTTTGGAGAAAAATATGAAAAGCTAATATGAGTAACTTTTTCAGCGCCTAGAGCCCAAAAAAGTTAGATTTTGGGGCTTCTAAAAACGTTGGAAGATTCATTTTCAAGCTCATGGTCGATCGTGACCTTCTCTCTTTTTTCTTCTTCTCTTTCTTCAACCAGCAAGAATTTCTGCCAATTTCTAGACTCAAAATGTTTTAATTATTTTCCAAATACAAAAAGCTATGTTAACGAAAGTCAAAAATTTTTAAGGATCGCAAATGGGTAAATATCCGAGAGAAATCTTGGTTTTCATCAAATTCGTCAAAAACAATGCAAGAGGGAACATTTATTCATATGTTGATGTTTAAAAGTTATAAGCATAAGCTAGAACGACATTTTCTAAACGAAATATACGCTAGAACGACATAAAAAACAATAAATTAATTGAAATCCGGCGCGAATACTGAAAAGGGCAGCCAAGCTTCAAATTACACTTGCAGTTGCCAACACATGTTTTTTTGAAACGGAAAAATTTGGAATGGCACAAAAGATTTTGAGCATTTGTGCCAATTGACACCAACTTTTTGCATGATTGAAGACTCAATTCTCTTTAACTTTAGGCATTTTAGGGGTTGAAAATTTAAAATTGTGAGTGTTGCCTACTTTTATTTGCATACAATGAGCATTGCCTACTTCTATTTGTATATAGCATTGCCTACTTTTACTTGCCTCGGACGTGAGCAAATTCTCTTCGAATAGCATATTTGTATCACCGCAGCAAACTTATTGCTTTTCAATGACAGACGGATGAATAGCAATGCTGAACTTACTCTGTTCATTCAGTGGGATTGAGAATCATGGTTCCTTTCTAGCACTGTGCTAAATGCAATGAAGTTGAGCGTGTGCTTATGCCGAACTAAAAAAACTAATGCAAAATAAGGAAAGCTAACGGTCGTGCTAATGGGACTCGTGCTAATAAAAAAATATGTTGAGAGCTTAAATTCGTATTTTTGATGTTCGATTTGAGTGGAAAAATTGACAATTTTTGGCATAATCTTTCGACTAGAAATTTACGCAGCTTGCAGCTTAGTAGTTTGCTTCATGAGAAATCAATTATAGACATCCTCAATATAATCTTTACATGTTATTAGGATGAAATTCGTAGCCAAAAATCAAACAAATATGAACTTCCTAACCAATTCTATGGAAATATTTGAATTCTCGCAACATTCTATTTCGATTTGAGTCGTGAATTGTTTTCTGGATTATTTTTCATTATCTCACCGACATGGTAAGATAAAAGTAGGGTAGGCACGATTTATGAAATTAGTGCCAATCGGCACAAACGACCAAAAAAATTTGTGCCAATAGAATGACGGAATGGAATGCTGCGAGAATTCAAATATTTCAATATAATTGGTCAGGAAGTTGATATTTTTCGTCGAATTTCGGCTTCGAATTTCATTTTAACAACGATGTGAACTAACTTGAAGGTTGTGTTAGTTTTAGTCGAAAAATTTTGCCAATAATTGTCAATTTTTCTGTTCGAATCTAACACAAAAAAGTACGTTTTTCAGTTCCCAATCCCACGGAATGAACAGAGGAACAGGGTTGGAAAGGCTTTGGTTTTTATAAAAAAACAATAAATCGGAAAATCCTCGGGCTTTTTTCAAAATCTCTTGGGAGCTGTTTTTTCACATTGGCCAATCTTCGAGAAACGTAATGGTGTCTGTTTAAGTCATCAAAACAAGTAATTTAGTTGAACTGACTTCACTACAAAGTAGGAAAAAAAATCGTATTTCTATGATACATTTCGTAAGCAGAAGCTGTATATAAATCAATCGATATTTTATGTATCCATCATGCGAGCACGCATTTCGTACATACGTGAGTCGAATTTGCTGCATAGTTTGCTCACAAACAAAAAAACTAGACGATAAATCTTTTGTAGTGTGTATTCCGGGCATACGGGTTGACATCTCTGAATTTAGAGTCACAGTGCTCAAGGTTTTTAATGAAATACAAATTGGACAAAAATAAGAAAATTTTATACAGGTCAGTTAAGCTTAATTGTAACCCATATGTTTAATATGTTCAATGACTGCGTACTGTCAGTTAACAGAGAAAAGACCTTTTGAGTAAATCGTTTTTTGGTAAATTAATTTCACTGTGAATTAGAAAAAAATCGTACACAAAATATGTGTATATCAATGGATTAGCTCACAGACATGTTTAAAAAGCAAAAATTTACACACATCTAAGATTTTCAACTGCAGTTTGTATGTACTAATCTATCAATTGAAAATCCTTCTATCAAGAATGGTATACTTTAAAGTTGTCTGTCATTTCAGCATAGTCCTGCATACATTTATATATATGATGCGTTGATACAATTTTGTGATTGACTTCTTACGAGTTTTAATTACGCACACTACATATTGTACACTTCATCTTATTTGCCATTTTTCTTTTCTTTTCTTGAATTTCCTCTTTAGATATTGAATTCTCTGCTTCCTTTTTACTTCTCTTTCTGCACTCGTCCTTCCTTTCTTATATGCCCACTATTAGTGTATTTCTATAGCTTATGAGAGGGATTCCTAATAGCATAAATTGATGACACTTCCGATAAGATTAATACTTCTAGTAGTCATTTTTAGACTCTCTAACTAGTGTAAGATATCAGGAGCTTCCAGTAGTTTTTTACATAGTTATCCTGCAGCCGGTTCCACGAATATTGCTCTCCGAGAGCCAGTTTAGAGCAGAGACAGAGTCAGTTTTTTGGCTCTGCTGAGACAGCCTCTCAAGAGACGGCTCTGAGTTGGCTCTAGAAATCCGTTCCCCAAATGTGCTCGCGAGCTTGCTCACGAGAGCCGAAAAGAGAGCATGATTAGAGCAAAAAGAGAGACAGTGCTGTGACAAAAATTTACGTCATTCTTGACACTTTAGCGCTCCCCTGATTAAGTTTTTATCTCTTCGATTGGTTTAAAGCAATTTTTGCGTGCGTTTCTGTGTTTATGCTAATTTTCTATACGGCTGACTATTTATAAAATAAGTAGTTTAATTTTTCGGTGGAAAATATTGATTTTAGAGCAGAAAACGGTGAAAAATGTTAACTTTAAGTTGAAAACGGTGAGTTTTTAACAAAAAACAGTTTAAAAATCTTGATTTTTAGTAGACCATGCTCATTTTTGAACGGAAAACGGTCAAAAATGTGAAATTTTTCGCTAGAGTATAATGATTTTTGAACGAAAAACAGTTGAAAATATCAACTTTTGCTAGAAAATCGTGACTTTCGAACGAAAAATGGTGACAATTGTCAATCTTTGCTGAGAAATATTAAGATTTGGTTAAAAGTGAAAATTTCTCGCGGAATTGGGACATTATTGAACCAGAAAAAACGGTCAAAATTATCATTTTTTGGCAGGAACTGGTAATTTCTGGAAAACCGTCAAGAAATTTCTGCATAAAATTCTGTTTCGGAACAAAAAACGGTCGGAAACTTTAGTTTTCGGTGAATAAATGGCCTTTTTTAAACATACCTGTAAGAGGTCCGACCAGTTGGGGGGTGGGTAAACTCAAATTTTGGGGTGGCGCCCAGAAATTTTCATAATTGGAGGGGGGTCGAAAAAAGTCAAAAAATTTCGAAAATTTTCCAAAAAAATTCACTTTTTTCTCAATTTTTCCGAGTTTGAGGGGCTGTTGGGTATTCGGTAGACCAAGTTGGGGGTGAATACCCCACCCCCAATTACAGGTATGTTTTCGAACTAAAAACCCTAGAAAACGTCAATGTTTCTATGCAAAATATAAATTTTCGTATAAATAACAATCGATAATGTCAGCTTTTTAGTAGAATGTGGTCCTTTCTCGAACATAAAACTTTCAAAAATGTCAGATTTCCGGTCGAGAATGATGGTTTCTGAACGAGAAGGTCAGAAAGATTATTTTTCTGGCACTTAATAGTTATTCCTCTGCAAAAATGGTCGAAAATGTCCCCCAAAATTTTAAATCGTATATGCAGTTGTCGACGACTCTCTCCCCCAACTTCCAGCTGTTGGCAGACCGGAAATCGACCAAAAATACATATTTTTTGGTCGAAAATCACTTTTTTGAGCGAAAAATCCTTTTGGGAGAAAAGCGCTTAGCGCCGAAATGATGCTCAGTATCATTTTTAAAATAAAAATTAATCGATCAAGGGCATGATTTGTCCATTTTTTTGGTCAAAAAACGCATTTTTGAGCAATGCGTGAACCCCTCCTCTTGACTTCAGAAAGTTGTCAACTCCATCCCTCTAAAAATGGCTCTGATCGTGTACTCAACGGTCCGGAGCTCTTAAAGTGTGCGATCAAAAAGACCAATTTCCTGGTGAAAATGTTGACTTTTGAAGAAAAGAATCAACTAAAATGACATTTCTTTGGCAGGTAATTCGGGAAAAAACTGTCGAAAATGGTAAAGTTGTGTTGAAAAATCGTGTTTTCTGAAGCAAAAAACGGTCAAAACGTCAATTTTTTGGGTCGTCGTTATTTCATGGTTTTTGTAGATGAAAACTACTTCTTGAAGTGATTTGTGAACTTTTTAGTCCAAAAAAATCGATTTATTTTCTTCAGGCCCGTGCGCAGGATTTTTTCATGCGGGGCGGGGCGGACTAAACTTTTTTTACTGAAAAGCCCCTGAAAATTTCGATTTTACACTATACACTGTTTGCATGCTGCCTCAATGGGGAGGGGGCGGCCGCCCCCCTTGTGCACGGCCATGATTTTCTTTATTGTCTCCGTTCCTGAGGTAATTTCTGGCAATCGATGACCCCCTTCCGTAGAAAATGTCGTTTTACTGTGTCTTCGGCGCTTTATTTTTAACAAAAATGTCAATTTTCGAATCTTCAATGCTAAATAAAAAAACAATTTTTTTCTGCCGTACGGGGAAAAATCGCGAAAGAGAGGCGCTATGAATGACTTAAAACACAAATAATTACTCTGCAGCATAACGCAGTCTTAATTTGCGACCCCATACATAGTTAAAATGTAAGAGATACAAAACAGAGACCGTCGTAAGCCAGCCCCTAGCAGGCTTACAACTTTTGGCTCTGCTCTTGCTCGCGTGAGCACTTTTTTTTGGTTCGTGGAACCTATTTGGCTCTAAACTGTCTCTTGCAGAGCCATTTCACAGAGCCGCTCTCTAAGAGAGGCAGCTCTCAGAGCATCTCTTCGTCAGAGACAATTTCGTGGAATCCATTTTCTCTCTTTTGTCTCTCGGAGAGCCAAAACAGCAAAAATCGAGAGACAGAGCAAATTTTCACGCGAGAGACACTTTCTTGGAACCGGCTGCTGATGTGCTAAACACAAGAATTAAACCAGAAAAACCACTAAAATCATAGAAAACCCATTAAAAAGCCATAGAACCAAAAAGTCGAAATTCCAAGTTTGGTTTTCGCCAACCCTGCGGAGGAAATTCAAGATTTTTATTCATTCATCGGTCATTGACAGCCCATAAGTTTGCAGCGGTAATACAAATATACTATTCGATTTTCGAAGAGAATTCGCTCGCGTTCTAAACAAACAAAAGTAGTCTTGCTATACTTACAGAAAATTTTGCATTTTCAAGCCAAAAATGCCTATAATTAAAGAGAATTGAGTTTTCGACCACTGAAAAGTTTGGGCATTTATGCACTTTATGGCCTATCGAATTTCTACCAAGGTTTGTAACGTGTAAGGTATACACAGCATATGGGTATAGGCAAGGTAGGCAGTATATACAACCTGCACATATACCCGAAGTATAAGATAGAGTAAACTTCTATTAGTGTAAAGATGAACAACTGCCCCAAAGTAACGTAAACTAGCCACATTAGGCGAGCGCGTAGCGCCCGTCTCGACGGGGGCATCTTCTAAATGAAATCCATTTTGACAGCTGTGCACGGAGTGTACAAGGACGGGTGTTTTTTTCTGCATTTACTGGTTTACACATGCATGTTTACACTTTGATATTTGCACTGTCAAAAATATTTTTTAAATGGGTGGACGATGGACTGAAGGCGGAGTGACTTCACACAGCGGGCGACACCATGCGTGATGGCCGCTAGTTTAGGACCAAGCGGGCGAGTGGTCGCCGCTAGCAATTTTCAAAGTTTACTGTAGAAATTTCACTTTGAATTTCGGGATGTTGCTCGCTGCATGAAGTTTAATTTTCTGATGGTTGCAATAGATAATTTGAACCAGAAAAACTTGTTTAATCCATTCTTTCGGTAAATAATGATAGTCTTAGGTTGCTATTCTAAGAAGTTTCCGATTTCTTGTCCAAAAATTACACATATATTTTTGATTTTTAGCTTGATTTTTGTGAAGATAATATGGTTAGCGCGGAGATGAAATAGAAATGAGAAATGCAAAGAAATCATACCTGTAATTGGGGGGAGATCAGGGGACCCCCAACTTGGTGGAACCCTATATCGAAATGTTGGGACCCCCAACTCGAAAAAATTTGGAAAAGTGTTTTTTGGGGAAAATTTTCGAAATTTTCGGGTTTTTTCCACTTTTTTGGGATTTTTGGGGATCTCTCAAATTTTTGAGAATTTCCTGACCCCCACCTCAAAATTTTGGGTTTACCCCTCCCAGCTGGTCGAACCTCTTACAGGTATGAAAGAAATAATATTTTAAATTTATACCGCCGCCAAGAGTAAAGATTGCACAAAAAATTGGTCGAAAATTGTGAAAAATTCGAAATTTCATAAATCCGACACTTTCTTGCGAATTTTTAATTTAACCACATCGGAGAAATACATTTTAGCAATAAATTCGATTAAAATGGCCGAATGAACGATAATTTTGCAAAAAACCGCGATGAAAATGGTTTAAAATTAACATTTTGATGCGAGCGGTGCACGCTGGGATAGAAAAATTTCTAAACTAATGGGCGCGTGAAAAACCACAGTAGAATTTCTAACGGGGATTGCGCGACACCGCAAGCGGCCTGCCCGCTCGCCGTATGTCACTTCGAAAGCGAGCGAGCGGTTCACGCTTAATTCTGATTGGTGCATTTTTTCTTTTTACTGTGGCGTGACGCGGGACGCGTGAAATGACATTCCGCCTCGAGGCCAGAAGACGTGCGCGGGTACAGATTAAAAAACTAGCTAGCGTGCATTGCCTATACATAGATGCTGTACACGTTAAAAAAACTAAGAAAAATTCGGTAGGCCATAAAGTGCATAAGTACCAAAGTTTGTGCTAATCGGCACAAAGGCCCAAAATTTTTTGTGCCAAACACCGTGAAAAGCGTAACAGCTAAAGAAATTAGCGAATTAAGTTACACTTCTAAGGTATTAGATTTACCCTCAGACATGCACGGCAAGCATTTTCCAGCGGCAGGGTCCTCGGACTTTTCATGGAGGGAGTAAGGATGGGTGAGAAAAAAAACAAAAGTTCCACAAGCATGCTTTTCATACAAAATGTGCATCAAAATATCAAAAAACTGTCTTCCAAAAAGTTCAGGGAGGGGTGCTTGATGGTTTTTTTCTCATGCCAGGGAGAGGTGTTCATCTCAGGTAGGAGGGTTTACCTCCCCCTGACCTCCACATGTGCATGTATGTTTCACACGGTGGAGCAGTTTTTGAATGACCCTTTAGGCTTAAGCCCTATTCAGAAGTAAAAAATTCTAGTATTTTTTGTCGGCGACTCTATGGAATGAATAGGCAATTTACAGAAAGTCCAATTCAGAGTTGAAAAAATCACAGGATTTTTGTCGCCGACAATCGCAATGGTGACAGTCGGCGACTGCACTTCTGAATTAGGTTTTAGGCTTAGGGTATCATTCAGCAGGCACATTATACCGTTTATACCTCCTCACACATCTTACCCTATTACTGTATGTACCTTTTGCATTACAAACGTTATAAGATATGTGGCCAACGGGCGCACTAACACCTACTCAAGCCTCCCGAAACTCGTAAAAATTGGGAGAAAAATGCCTTTTTTGGGAAAAAATTCGACTTTTTTCTACCCCCAACCCAAAATTTCGGGTTTATGTTACAGGTAAACCTGTTGCAGGTAATGGACATACCCGTATCCAGGATTTTTCAAAAAAGGTGGGTGAATTTTCCAAAATTTTTTTAGAATTTACTGAATAAAAAGGAAATCATTTTTGCTGTAAAAACTACTTGCTTTCAGTTAGTTTATGTGTGTTTGAATTAGTGGCTAAATTCTGTTTAACAAAAAGTATGGAAATATAATTTAATTTGAGAAATGAGATGTTCTAAGTACAATGATATTGCTCAAAGTTTTATTCTAAAATTTATGATTGTAAGTTCGATCTAACATTTATGATACCAGTTTAATCATACACGGCGTGGATTTTAGAAAAAATCGAAAAAATTAAAAAAAATTCAGTTACTGTTTCCCCCCCCCCCCCAAAGAGTGCTGTTTTGGGAAAAAAATTCGGAAAAGGAAAAAAATTTTCGGCTCTTTCCTCATTTGGAGAAGAAAATTTTGGGGATCTGATACAGAAAAGATGCATTTTGGTGCATTTTAAAAAGTCATAATGTCAAAATTTTCCGGTGCTCCGCGCCGGTTATAACCTTAATTATCATTATTATGTATTACCCAGCTCAGGCGCGGCTTTTAGCATGTCTACCTTCGTTTATCACTTAATCTATAATAGTTTTCAATATGTTTAACGTATTATTTCATGTTTAAATTGGTAATCTTCAATATTTGATCATGATATTTAATGAAGATTAGTATTTTTCCCATGACATAGTTTTTGAGAAAGACAGCGATCGACCTGGTACCCGGGCACGGCCGGACAGACCATGCCCGGGCTTAGTAGTACCGGGCTCAGTGTTGCCAGATTGGAAAACGAAAACCGGCGAAAGGTGTCTTAAAAACCAGCCAAAAGTTGAAAAAAACCGCCCAAAACTGGCCAATACAATTTTTTACAAATATTATGTTTTGAATGAATAAGTTTTATTTCAATCTTTTGCTGATCTAAAAAATTTTTTGACAATTGAAATTTTATCACAAGATTATTATGAAATGCAGATAATTTGACTTTTTAAAATAATTTTGTGGAAGTTTTTATTGCACAAAACTTTGTCTACTTTAGCATCCTTTTGTTTTTTGTTTTTCCAGTTTTTTTTGCCGGAGGCAAATGAAAATTTTTTTTCGGAAATTTTTACTTTTCCACACATATTTTTTCGGCCGAGTTCATGAGAGTTAACGAATAAATTGGTTTAAAATTTTTTTAAATAATAAAATTCTAAAAATTACGACTTTTTAACACTAAATTCGAATCTAATTCTTGAAATGAATGTTTGGAAAATTGATTTTCCAGCGTCGCCGAAGGTCAATACACAAAAATTTTTCGATTCACATCTTTTTTGAGCTTTCAATTTTTATCATGAAGGAATTAACTATCGGTTTATCACCTAAAGCAAATTCATTATGCTATTGGATAGTTCTCTAGACAAATTGTTCCACAATGCTCGTAAATTAGACTTAAAACTCGAAAATTTCGATTTTTAGCTCAATTTTAATGATTTTTTTGCAGTTATAAATAACATTTGAAAATTACAATGATTTGGTTATTAGTCTTTGGCCATGACATAGAGGAACACAGGTTACTTATTTATACATATTTTTGCTACGTACAAATTGTACAAATGGAATATTGGCTGTCGTTTGTACATGTGCTAATGAGTCATGTACAAAAAAACATCTGTTACCCACCAATTTGTACGCACTAACTTATAGTCCATTCACTTCTCTCTGCTTTGAACTAAACTGCAAGACTGTAGAGCACACTGTTCAAAAGATTACGACAATATTCAGAAACATACGCAAAAAATGATTTTTTCAGTTTGCACTGTGATGTAAATATATTTTTCAGTTTGCATGGTGGTGTAGATGCAAAAAATATATATGATGTAAAACAGACATGCACGGCAAGAATTTTCCAGGGGGGAGGGTTCTTGAGCTTTTTATGCAGGGGGAGGGGGTGGGTAAGCAAAAACACAAAAAAAAAGTTCTGAAAGCTTGTTTTTCATACTAAATATGCACAAAAATCATCAAAAAAGCTGTCTTAAAAAAAGTTCAGGTGGGGGCGTTTGACGATATTTTTTGGCCAGAGGGGGGTAGCCTGGGTCTCAGGTATGGGGGTTTACCCCGCTACCCCTCTATGTGCATGTACGATGATGTACAAATGTAGCCACAATTTTACAAAGCAATGATCACCAGATTTACGATTTAGATGTCGACATAGAATGAAAATTAACCTACAAGAAGTGGAATTATTTTATTTATACAGATTAAAAAGAGAAAAAAATGAAAAATTGAAAATCAGGCATAGCTATCAGAATATAAACCACTATTTTTCGCACAGAATGTGCTTTATTTATGCATTTTTGAGTTTTTTCGAACTCATTCATGCTTCTGAAAGTAAGTAAAATATTAACAAATTAGTTTTTCTCGAGTATAATATTCGCAAAAGTTCCTATTTACGTAATAATAACCTGATGAAAAAATAAACAATTTTTTACAAATTATAGTGTTGTAGCTTATATTTTGTTTCATGCTTCACATTCGTATATGACTGTTTTGACTAGCCTATACAGATATTATGCAACGGGCCTGGGCCCGGTGCAACGCCCAGTGAAAAATTCATGCCCGGGCCCGGTGAGATTTTGAGCCCGGTGGATCGCCAAGTCCCTAAGCTTTTTGAAGGGATTATATCTTTCCTAACGTAAAATCAATTCAATAGCTTCACGGATATAGTTTTCGGAAATTTCTACTCATACTCATATCTAAGTTTCCAAAGTTCATGCGATTTTTTGCTTACTAGTTTTAAGGCCAAGTTCATGCGAGTTTACAAATAAATTACTGGTTTTAAAATTTTTCAAATAAAATTCTAGAAATTACGACTTTTGAACACAAAATTCGGATCTAATTCTTGAAATAGATGTTCAGAAAATTGATTTCCCACCGTCGCCGAATGTCAATACCCAAAGAATTTTTCTGGCGCCAAGCGCCCGAAAGATTAGCATCCTTTTTGGGCTCACACTTGTCATCATAGAATACTTTAGCATCGACTACTCATGCATTTTAAAGTTATTATGTTCTTGAATAGCTTGCTAGAAAATTTGTTCCGCAATGCCTGTAAATTAGACTTCAAATTCGAAAATTTCAATTTTTCCACATTTTTATTAAATTAATGGCTCTTAAAACATCAGAAGGCTGGAAAACGCTCGAAAACACTTAAATAAAACGTCTATGAGCATTTTTAAGCGAAAGACTACTTCGGGGAAATAAATAGAGAAAAAAGTTTTGACCCCTTTCCCCATTTGGGAAAAAGGCCCAGGGAAATAAACAGTGCTTCCCAGAGATGCACGCACGGGTTTTTTTTTGCTTTTTTTCTCGGCAGGCCGTTTGGCTCCTAAGGTCAAAGTTTTACAGGCCAAAATGAATTTTAACAAGCCGAAAGTAAAAGTTTGTAAATAAATGTAGTAGTAAAAAAACATTTTTTCAACAAATTTAGTCAAAAACACTCTTCAAAATCACAGTAGAAACCCACATAACAGATCAATCATTTTGAATACATTCTTAATCACACACATAATAATAAAGCTCACAAATTAGGTCAGTCATTATTCAAAACAATCATCAGGGTTTTTTCGCACAAGCCAGGCTGATCTGTAACTTGGGGAAAAATTTGAGTGCACATATAAATTTTGAGTTGCTCAATCTAAAACTGATAAATTCGCCAATTAATCAGAAAATGATTAAAAGTTACATCCCTTGTATTTCATCCAGTTCAGGTCAGTTTCAGACTTTTAAAACTGAATTTTCAGAGTTTTGGAAAAAATGTCATCAAATGGCTGACTAGAGTAACTTGTTGACAACTTGGTGATTTCTAGGCTTCTAAAATGTTGGAAAATTCATTTTTTCAGCACATTCTTCTGAATTTACCGATGATCGACCATGATCTTTTCACCATTGGGTCGGCAAAAGAGGTTGAACATTTTTGCTTCATTTTCAATCGGATATATCTGGAGCCAGTACCAATCATGATTATTTATCAAAAAGTTTTCAAATGATTTGAAGCTTGAAAAAGTGCGATTAGGTATTTTACTTCGACATGAATATTGATAATTATTTTCGGCTCTCAGCACCAGAGAAAAATTTTAGATTTTGATATCCTATAGCATTGAAAAATGAATATTTTAAATATCTTTTCGCTGGGTCCAATTTTTCAGTGAAATCAATGTGTTTTCAGTCTGGCAAACTAAAATTCCAAAAATTAGGCTAGCAGCAAAGAATCTGGATGGCTTCTTCAGATAGCAAGAACTTCTGCCATTTTCCCATGCTGATAATGTTTTCAAATGCAAAAACTTATGTTCATGATAGCCGAAAATTCTAAAGCACAGCAGAACGATTTTGTGAAAATAATCTAGAAAAACCTTGATTTTTGTCAAAATAAAAAACAATACAAGGTCAAACATTCTCCCATAATATGCTGATTTTTAAAAGCTTCTAGGCCGACATTTTCTAACTGCACAACAGAATGATACCACGAATCATAGATGATTTGGAATCCGACGCGAAGCGCCGGAAAATTTTTGGTATTCTTTATTTCAAAATGCATAAAAATGCATCTCCGCACAGGAAGCTACTAATCAAAAGGGTCATTAAGCTATAATTTTTACAAGCCAATTTGTCTTGTGCCGCTAAATTATTAGAAGCCAATCGGAATTTTTAGGAGCCATGCAGCGCAAGAATTTTCCAGGAGGGAGGGTCCTTGAGCTTTTTACCCAGGGGTAGAGGGGTGGGTGGGCAAAAAAACAAAAAAAAAGTTCTGAAAGCTTGTTTTTCATGCAAAATATGCACAAAAATCATCAAAAAAGCTGTCTTTAAAAAGTTAAGGGGGGTGTTTGACAATTTTTTTAGGCCAGGGGGTGTGGCCAGGGTCTCAGGTATGGGGGTTTACCCCCCCCCCCTACCCCCTATGTGCATGTATGGTGCTTCCTCCTCTAAATACGGTCCTCAGGCCCGTATTTAGAGGGAGAAGGGGGGAATTTCCTCCTAAAATTTTTTTAAAACAAAATTTTCAGCAATATTATTGTACCTATAAGATTCCCAAATTAAATTATTATATTTACATACTTTTCGTCAAACATAGAATTGAGCTACTAATCCAAACACACATAAACTAACTGAAAAAAGTCGTCTTCACTGCAAAAATGATTTTCTTTTTATTCAGTAAATTCTAAAAAAAAATGGGAATTCACCCCCTTTTTAAAAAATCCTGAAGACGGGTATGACGGGCCTGGTAATGAAAATGATTTTCTTTTTATTCAGTAAATTCTAAAAAAAAATGGGAATTCACCCCCTTTTTAAAAAATCCTGAAGACGGGTATGACGGGCCTGGTAATGAATACATTACGTTTTTAAAAATGTGGAAAATTTTTCGAAAATTAGGAAAAAATTGTGGGTTCGGTTCTCATGTGGAAAAAATCTTCGAGGAAAAGAGCGATTATTGGCAAAAATGTCCGTGCACAAAAGAATCACTAGCACCGTTTTTTTCCTCAAATGGGGTCATTTGAGTAAAAAAAAATTTGCAAACGAGGAAAAAAATTTTGGGTATGGTTCTCATTATGGAAAAAATTTTGGGGAATTCGGAACCGATAAGATGCATTCTGGTGGACTTTAAAAGGTCAAAATCTCCAAGTTTTCCGGCGCTTCGCGCCGTTCAGTGCTATAATAATCATTATTTTCTATCAGGCGCGGCCGTTAGCATATCTACTTCCACTTACTGATTAATGCTCAATAGTTTATATAAATCAAGTTAGCTCGTTTTTTCTAATCGTTAACAGTCAGTATTTTGCCGAATACAGAGATTTTTAATCAATTTTTCCGATTGTTTCTCTTGGGGCTTGAAATTTTTTTAACGTTTGCAACATGAAGTTTTGCGTTTATGGAAGTTGGAAATTAAAGACGTCATTCTACACTGTGATTTTAGAACTTAGTTCACGAATATTTGTTGCAGAAATTTATTGACCACCAGCGTTTTAAAATATAAAAACACGAAATTTTTATTTAATGGGGAACAAATTACACTCCATCAGCTTGATTTTAATCTATTTCTCAGTGTTCTGAAGGTTCATGGCGGCGTTTTTTTTTTTGTGCACAGACATTTGTGCCAATTGGCACAAGCATACCTGTAAGACCTCCAACCAGTTGGGGGGGGGTAAATCCGAAATTTTGGGGGGGGGGGGTAGAAAAAAGTCGAAATTTTTCCCAAAAAAGGCCAAAAAACATACACCTTTTTGCAAATTTTTTTAATTTTTTCCAAACTGGGGGGGGGGGTTGAATGATTTTGGGTACAGGGTTGGCCAAGTTGGGGGGGGGGGGTCCCCCCCAACCCCCCCAAGTACAGGTATGGGCACAAGAGGCCAAAAAATTTGTGCTAATGGCATAAAATTTGTTTTCTACCAGAAACATACTGAAAGCTGTGGAAAGGTTTTAGGTTAAAAGTTTGATAAAAATATACTTAATCAAAGCTACGTTTAAATTTGACGCATTAATTTTTTGTAGAAATCGTGCCCAACCTATCTTTCAGCTAATCATGTCAGTAAGATAAGAAAAAAACTGTGCAAGAAAATGATTCACGACGAATCAAAAAGAAATGGAATGCTGAGAAAATTTAAATATAACTATAGAATTGTTCAGGAAACTCATATACTGATTCAATTTTCCACTACGAATATCTATCCTTCTAACAACTATGTAAAGGCTAGAGAAAACAAAGTCGAGAATTGTGTAAATTTTCGGGCGAAACATCGTATAACCAACGATATCCATTTTTCTATTTGAATCCATCAAACACAAAAAGTAAGAATTTCAGTCCCCCCCCCCCCGGCCCAAGTACAGGTATGGTTTTCGATAGCGGGGAAAACCGCTAACAGCGTTTCTGGCAGGCAGTGTCTATTAGCCGGATACGGCGAATATAATATTTTATATTTGCAGACCTACTATTAAGGCCCTGTCATACTTCACCGCGCGGCGCCGGTTGTCCTATTCATACTAACAGGCGGCGCCGCGCGGTACCGCGCGGTGGCTTGTCATACTTCGCCGCGCGGTACCGCGCGGCGCCGCTTTTTTACTTTTGGATTTTGCTCTTCTCAAAAAATGTGTATTGGTTTAGTTGAAACCTGATGGGGCGCCGCGTGGCGCCGCAAAAATTACAAAAACCTATTCATACTTCAAAAGCGGTACGGCGCGGCGCCGGCCGGCGCCACTTTTTAGTATGAATAGAACAACCGGCGCCGCGCGGCGCCACGCGGTGAAGTATGACTTTAGCCGTACGAAAAGTACAGTATATCTCATCTTACTCATTTTTTATTGATTTTTCTATCTTGCGGATCAGATTGCACATTTGTCAGCTGTTACCTATTCAGCCTGGCACATTGCATACAGTTTATATTTTCATAATTATTCTAATTTGTGTACAAATTTATTAAAATCCATTCGATTTAAATGATAAACTGGTCGATATCAATATATGAGGAAACTTTTGTGCACAATATAGCTTAATTTTTCGATGATTTTCAGGATGGATTGTTATGTACAAGTCATTGAACTTCATAATTTGCACAAAACGGCCATTTTGTTTTTTCAAACGTTGGGTTGGTGGAGATGGATAATCGCTGTTGAAAAATAGTCGGATCAAATCCGATACTTTATTCAAAATATTATCAGCAATAAAGTCATCACAGTTGATACTATTGGCTTCTGCATCAGAGAGTTTAAGTTGATTTATTTGCTTTTTACGAAAAAACATTTGCTTCTCTGTCAAACCCTCTACATTACCCATGATTTTACACTGTTTTTAAAAAATAGTAACTGATCTGGTGAGTCTTGATCATTTTTGAATTCGGAAGCCTCACTAAAATCATCAGATCTCGTCTCAACATTGTGGTTTGACTTTGATGGTAAAAGATCGCTCAGGATGCTTCCAGTTTTCGACATGCTAACATCAGTTTCAGCATTTGCTGTTTCCAAATCGAAGCTTTTTTCCACCAGTTCATCAGTTTTTGAAATAACCATCGACATAGGCTCAGATGTATTCAGGCTATTGAAAAATTTTTTTACTGTTCATATTGCTTTTCAAATTCTGTGAAACTTAATTTGCTGCAGACGTCACAAACTCGCTTGGCTAGTTTCAACATTTTGTTGTATTTTTCATTTACAGACAAAATTCTATTTTTTGAACTATCTATTGCGATAGAATTTTCGGAAAATTTTTCCAACAATGGATCATGACTGAAGTTATCAGGAACAGACGTAACGAATTTAAACCGTTGGAAACATTGTGAAATAGAGTTCAAATCAAATATTTCTAAATTTTCCGAATTTCTAACAGCCATAATGTGAGGACAAGGCAACTCAAAATGGCAGAAAAATTCACAAGAACATTTTCGATCCTGTATAATTGTATATTTCGAGTCAGAATCCGTTTTCGAAACATTAGTTGCTCCATCATTGTTGATGATCCGAAATTTTCGAAGGTCTCTCTGAAACAAATTATATTCTGCACTGAGCTTAGAAGCAGCAAAATTGGTGGAAGGTTTGAACAGAAATTATTTTTGTTCTAATGAAGGAATGTTGGGAATAATTTTGCCTTTACATTTTTCCAGGTATTCCCGATGCTTTACATTGAACATATGCATAGAAATAAATTTTATCAGATTTTCGATGCATAACAACATCCGCGAATACGGATTTATTACGTCTTTGATATGTTTATTTTGTGCTTCAATCTGATTAGTATCATTAATTCCAAAATTCGTGAGATTTTTCCGAAAGACATAAGCACACATTTCCTTACAACTCATCCAGTTAGATGTGGAAATTTCTTTGAAATGACTTGGGATTAATTTATCATTCAGGAGCTCAGTCCAACTGTCATCAAAGACGTCAAACTTTCTTGTGTGTAATAGCCTTTTCAGCAATGTCAATGCACGTTCTTTGATATTCTGTAAAGTCAAATTAGACTTGCCTATCTCACATGAATCACTAGGGGTAAACTTCATTTCCCCAACAATTTTCTGAAAATTTCGCTCGACATGAACCATACATAGTAAAACAGTTGCGTTTTGGAAAGCTGAGCCGCCTTAACGGAATCAAAATCTTTGTCCAAAACAACAATTTTAGTTTTGTCTTACGCTATCCTGATTACAGATTTTAAACTATTCGAAACAAGATGTCACTAGATATTCAGTCTCCGAGCTCAAAAATGCTGCAGCAACAATGCGACTGATACGATTCTTGTCTAGCCCAGTGAATAAAAAAAGAACATAGCTGATGTTGTTTAAACGATAAGTTCCATCTACTTCAACTAATTCTGGAAATTCGATAAAGCATTGACGCATGAGACTAGTTTGAAAAAAGATTATATCCTCAACATTCGATTGTGGGTCTGATATAACTTTGAGATACGAGCCTGGATCAGTCTTTTTCACATTTTCAAGAAAATAAATGGTTTTGGAAACTTCGTTGGCTTTCTCAGAACTGCGAGCAGCATCTATGATGTTTCTAATATTATGATTAGTCACATGTTTACCTTCAGTGGAGCGAATTTCCTCAGCAATTAATTTTACATTAGCTCCCAACTAGGCTGCTTTTACAATGAAATCTCTTGCATCGCCGTCTAATCTTCTTTTATGTGGGAAATAAGACAATAATTCTTCAGAAACTTCGTGATTATGTTTAAACTTCGAGCGGGTGACTTTCAGTTTATTTTCTGCATTACTGAAATTAATATTTAAACGACAGCTACACCCCACAGCTCCGAAATAACTTTGATTGGGTCGTAGGCCTATTCCAGTTGCCCTACAACGAATACCATTCCTGCAAACTATAACAAGCTTTGAAAAAATAAATTTCTTTTCATCGTTATGAAAACGTTTACTGGACTCGATTGAAAATGACTGAAAAGTTTCACTTTCTAGCCATCGATGGCTTTGGCTAGATTTTGGAAGCAACCAAAAACCGAATCAGCTACTAAAGCTTTCGAAGCATCTACAGTGGACACATCAATAATCTTCGGCTGCAGCATTTTGTGCAAGTTCAATGGCTTGTACATAACAATCCATCCTGAAAATCATCGAAAAATTAAGCTATAATGTGCACAAAAGTTTCCTCATATATATCGACCAGTTTATCATGTAAATGGAATGAATTCTAATAAATTTGTACACAAATTAGGCATACCTGTAAGACCTCCGACCAGTTGGGGGGGGGCAAAATTTTGGGGGGGGGGGTAGGAAAAAGTCGAAATTTTTCCCAAAAAAGGCCAAAAAACATACACTTTTTTGAAATTTTTTTTTCCAAACTGGAGGGGGGGGGTTGGGGGGAAAATGATTTTGGGTACAGGGTTGGCCAAGTTGGGGGGGGGTCCCCCCCCCAAGTACAGGTATGAAATTAGGATAATTATGAAAATATAAACTAATATGCAATGTGCCAGGCTGAATAGGTAACAGCTGACGAATGTGCAGTCTGCTGATCCGCAAGATGAAAATATCAATAAAAAATTAGTAAGATGAGATATACTGTACTTTTCGTACGGCTAATAGTAGGTCTTACATAGCAGGCACTATTAACAGTATACTGCAAATATAAAATATCATATTCGCCGTATCCGGCTAATAGACACTGCCTTTCTGGCAACAATACCTACAGTAAACTTAGTTGGATATTGACACAATACAATAAACGCAAATACTTAGGCATCGCGCTGCTTGCGTGTGAAAATTAAACCAGCTATCTGGGTGAGCATCGCGGTGTCGGACGCGATGACGAAAATTTAGTGAACTTTTGACCCGAGTGACCTGAATGCTAACTTTACGAGTATAATGCTTGTGTCACATTTTGGAGAATAATGAACAAAGTAAATACTATGTTGTGCTGTGTTAAATCGAGATTGAGACCAGTCATCCTCCGAATGAACGGTGATCCTCCGAATGACCAGTGGTCAACCGAGTGACCAGTGGTCACTCAAGTCAATGAACATTTTTTTAATGAAGAATTAGCCCATTAACTGGCAATTTGAATGTTATCTAATATTCCCTCAAGATTGGTGCCCAGGGGTCATCCGAGTGACCTGACCAGCTAACTGAACACAGGTCAATCAACTCGGCAAACCTTTTTTGGGCGGAGAATTAGACTATAACTAACGTTTTGAATGTTATCTAATGTTCACTCAATATTGGTGACCAGGGTCATCCGAGTGACCACTCCCTCATGGTCATCCCATTACTCCATCTCATTTTGAAGTTTATCGGTTTAAAATTGGTTACTTATATATAAAAGGTCTCTTGAATTTTCGATGGTGTTCAAACGAACAAGTACGTAAACCTAAAAATTAAACTATTGTAGCTCATTTACTGTAGAAACATAACAGTCGTAGTTAAATGTTGTCTTTTTCTGCTGTTTTTGCTTTTGTATCTATATATATCGTCATAATAGCTCTGCAGGGCACAGACCCCAATATTATCGGAATTTCCATCATTTGCATCTCAGTAGAATCTGCCAACAATTTTGCGATCTTCTACCGAACTTACCTGCGGTTGGCCAGCTGGGAAATCTATCTTTATGTTCGAAACAAAATTGTGCTGAAGAATTATATCTTACTGCTGTCAAAGGTACAGTAATTATTGTCTTACTGTATGCTATTAAAAAAATCATTTTGATTTTATGGTGCGCCTCCATTTTTTGCAACGGCAAAAATGTTTCATGTGCGAAGTCAAGTTTCTTGAGATTATAAGATGGTGTGACCATGACACAATGGGTAAAAGAGGTCCGCGTCCCATTTTCTAATCTTACTTATTCAAAATTACAGATTTTTTACTCTATAAGTCTGAAAAGCATTACTTAATGGGCTGGACCCATGTTTCACATTCGAAGATGTTCAAATGGTCAAAGAGTTGTTTCCAGAAGGACAATCAAATGCAGATAATTTCAATGATGCAAAACAAGAACACGATTTGCTAAACTTTGAAGACTTTTGACTTTGGAGAGGATATTCATGGGAGAAATGGTTGCATTGTGAACTATTTTTTCCGTTCTTTTACCACGTGTTATCCCAGTTCAGGAGAAGTTGCTAACTGCTTGCCTTTTTCTTCACAAAAAATTCAAGCTTCATTGAAAAGTGATAGAAAATAAAATTTTCGCAAAAGCTGCTTATTCCAGAACTTTGAAACAATTTGGTGAATTTTTAAACTAACTATAATTCGGCAGTAAAATTTTTCATAATCAAAATAATAATCAGTCATTTTAACTAAAGATATATTATTCACTAGGTATAGAATCAGATCTATTCCTTCAGCAGATTCATACTGTCATCAAAATGACCTTCACTAGGCTTTAAAACAGATGTTTTGATCTAAAATTTTCAAAAAACTGATCAAATATGCTAAAATATCCTTCAAAAATAAATATGTAAAATAAAAAATACACAAAAATTTGAAACCAGCACATCCCTTCCAGGTTTATTACTCAAAAGCACCAGAAAAAAGGACTATAATTGACCATGTATATGATTTTTTATAATTCAGATAAAATTTTCAAGACTTTGGGCAAAAGAGTTATGGAACCAGGCAGAGCTGTATCTGTAATTCCTTGAGGGACAGAACACAAACAACCTGCAAAAATTAAATTTTGAAACCGAAAGCTCCAATAATACTGCTGTATATGCAGGTTAACATAAGATGTCCTGTACAAGGTCAACATGGAAAAATATATCTTATAAGCATACATGCACAGCTTAGAAATTCTGCTGGGGGTCAGCCAGGATAGGGGGTGGAATACAAAATTTTTTTAAATTCTTGATGATGAAAAGAAGTCTCAGAAAGCCTTTTAACATACAAGCAGCATATTCTTCACGCCATATTGGTCAGATATGTGAAATTATTCGCTAGACATCACTTTTTAAAGTTTTCATGTTACTTTTTTTGAATCAAGTATGAATTGTTTAGAAAAATTGTCAAACTACAGCATCATTTCCATTTTTATGACGACTTTCTCTTCTCTCTTGCTCATTTTCCTTCGTCATCTTCTCAATCATTGCTGGAAAAGTCAAATCTGCTGGTCAGCAAGAATCTGCTGGGGGTCAAATCCCCCCAAACCCCCCCCCCCCCACGTACATGTATGCTCATAAGATATCTTCCAAAACCAATTTTGCTATTTAGCATGTTTATTTGAATAAAAGTTGAAATTTATGAGCCGTGAAAAATGTGTTTGAAATTTGAGAAATAAGCTGTCAGGCGAATTAGCATTTCAAGAAAAAAGGGAGCATAAATGAAATAGAGACAAACAAGTTAGATAAGAAAAACTTAAAAAACACGATAGATGATAAGAAAAAATGCGAATACACATCAGTCGGGTCACGAAAATAATTAGAAGTAAATCATAGTCTATTTGTATTCAAAATTACTCTGTGTGTTCGTGGTTCTTTCTATCCACGTCTTTTGATTTGAGTGACCACCGGCCACTCATCAGGTGTGGTACTTGGCTGATCGCCAGCCAAAAAATGGAAGTTATAGGCTAATTCTCCGCCAGAAAAGAGTGACCACTGGCCACTGAGCTGGTCTGGTCACTCGGATGACCCCTGGGCACTAATCTTGAGTGAATATTAGATAACATTCAAATTTCCAGTTAATGGGCTAATTCTCTATCAAAAAATATGTTCGTTGACTTGAGTGACCACTGGTCACTCGGTTGACCACTGGTCATTCGGAGGATCACTGGTCTCAATCTCGATTTAATACAGCACATATTTACTTTGTTCATTATTCTTTAAAATATAACACAAGCATTATACTCGTACAGTTACCGTTTAGGTTACTCAGGTCAAAGATTGACTAAATATCCGTCGTCGCGTCCGACACCGCGATGCGTAAGCCGAATAGCTGGTTTGAATTTCGCGCGCAAACAACGCGATGCACAATTACTTGTGTTTATTGTATGACATCAACATGCACTATGTTTACTTTAGGTAGTCTTCACGTTGCTTTTAAGGAAAAAAATTTGGAAATGAGGAAAAAAATTTTGGGTATGGTTCTCATTGTGGAAAAAAATTTGGGGTATTCAAAATCTTAAAGATGCGTTTTGGTGGACTTTGAAAGGTCAAAATCTCAAAATTTTCCAACGCTTCGCGCCTGTCAGCCGTCAGGGGCAGCGATTTCTTTTTGTGCACGGACATTTGTGCCAATTGGCACAAGAGGCCAAAAAAATTCGTGCCAATGGCACAAAAAAATTTTTCTACCAGAAACATATACTGAAAACTGTGGAAAGGTTTTAGGCCAAAATTTCCCAACATATCCTTCAACTAGCCATGTCAGTGAGATGAGAAAAAACTGTGCAAGTAGTTCACGACGACTCGAAAAAAATGCAATGCTGAGAAAATTTAAATAACTGCAGAATTGTTCAGGAAGTTCAAATTGATTCCATTTTCGACTACGGATCTTATCCGATTTAAGAACAATGTAAATAAAGTCGAAAATTGTGTAAATTTTCGGTCGGAACAATGTACCATTACTAAGGATATCGTATTTTCTATTTGAATGAATCAAGCACAAAAAGTAAGAATTTCAGTTTTAAATCCGAATGTGACTGAATGAACAGAGAATATTCAGAATTTATTTCCATTTATCATTCATTGACAGCCTATAAACTTTGCTGCAACGATGCTGATACACTGTTCGAAGAAAACTTGTTCGCGCTCGCTTGGGTCAAATACGAGTAGATAATATTATATACATTGACAATGACTCGGCGCGAAGCGCCGAAAATTTTCTGCATTTTCCGCCCCTAAATCGTCTGAAAATCGAGGAAATTTAATGTTTGAACAGCCAAAATTTTTGTGCCAATTGGCACAAACGCTCAAATTTTTTTGTGCCATTCCAAATTTTTTTGTGCCAAAAACCATGTTTTGGCACAAAAAAAACACTGGTTAGGGGTATAATAACCATTATTTTTTACCAGGCACGGCCGTTAGCATCAGTGTTTTTTTTTGTGCCAAAATATGGTTTTTGGCACAAAAAAATTTGGAATGGCACAAAAAATTTTGAGCGTTTGTGCCAATTGGCACAAAATTTTTGGCTGGTCAAACATAAAATTTCCTTGATTTTTAGACGTTTTAGGGGCTGAAAATGCCAAAATTTTTCGGCGCTTCGCGCCGAGTCAATGAATATAATAATTCCTATTCGTAAATTTGGCCTGAACGCGAACTGTTTCTCTCCGAACAGTGTATTGGTATCGTTACAGCAAACTTTAAAAGCTGTGAAGACTGGTGAGTAAAAAGAAATTCTGAATATTCCCTGTTCATTCAGTCAGATTCGGATTTTAAACCGAAATTCTTACTTTTTGTGTTTGATTGATTCAAACAGAAAAATCGATATCGTTGATAATGGTACAATGTTTGGATCGAAAATTTACACGACTTTCGACTTTATTTTCTCTAGTCTTCACATTGTTGTTAATAACACAGATATTCGTAGTCGAAAATTCAATTAATTTGAACTTCCTGAACAATTCAAGACCTATTTAAATTTTATCAGCATTTTATTTCTTTTAGGATTTTCGTGAAATATTTTGTTGCACTGTTTTTTCTTATCTCACTGACATCATGGTGAGCTGAAAAGTAGATTTGGGCACGATTTTTACAAAAAATTAATGCGTTAAACGTTAACTTTTTATCAAACTTTTGGCCTAAAACTTTTCCGCAGTTTTCAGTTATGTTTCTAGTTTAAAAAATTTTTTGTGCCATTGGCACAAATTTTTTTGGCTTCTTGGGCCAATTGGCACAAATGTCCGTGCACAAAAAAAACGCTGGTTAGCATATCTACTTCCACCTACTAATTAATTATCAACAGTTTCTATCAATCGAGTTAGCTCGTCTCATTTTCTAATCGTTAACAGTTAGTATTTCGCCGCTGAAAAATACTAGTTTTCATCAATTCTCTCAATTTTTTCTTTCGATGCTTGGAATATTTCCAACATTTTTAACATGAACTTTTGGGTTTATTGAAAATGAAAATTGAAGACATAATTCTAGACTGTGATTTTAGAACTTCTATTCACGAATCGACATTTACGAATGAAGAGATTTATTTTCTAGCGTTTTAGAATATAAAACTGAAAAATTTTTTCGGCGCCAAGCACCGGAATGGGGATCAAATTATACTTCATCAGTCGGATTTTAATTTATTTTCCAACGTTGTGAAGGTTCAATTTCCAGCGTTTCAGAAAATGAAAATCCAAAAATTAGAACACCAATAATTATATTCTTCATCAGCTCCAGACATGCACGGCAAGAATTTTCCTTGGGGTCCATGGACCTTATTCCTAGGGGGTAGGGGGGTGGGTGAGCAAAAAAAACAATAAAAGTTCTACAAGCCTGTTTTTCATTAAAAGTACGCACAAAAATCATGAAAAAAGCTGTCTTGAAAAAAGTTCAGGGTGGGGTGTTTTGACGGGTTCTAGGACAATTCGCCCCCAGCAATTCGCCCCCACTGCAGTTCGCCCCCGGACAATTTGCCCCCAACACAATTCGCCCCTGAGCAATTCGCCCCCAGTAATTCGCCCCTGGTACTATACTTACCTGGTTTTAGATTTAAAAGCAACTCTATATGTTATGTAATATATATACCTCCAGATATTCTTTTTCCAGCTTTATTTCTTGTAACTTTTTATCGGGATCTATGGAGAGCAATTAAGATTATGAAAAAGTATCACAATTATTCTACGTGTGACTATCGTGTTCTTCACTATCTTTTTCGTGACAACTTTTCGGTGTACCAAAAACAAAAAAGAATAAAAGTATAAAAACAGAAGAAAAATATAAAGGAAAAAATTAAAAAAGGAAAATGAGTAAAAAGTGATCAAAAAAAATATAGAAGAAACTAAACAAGAAAGATGAAGGACAAAAAAAGGAATACAAGAAAAAAATTAAACGGAAAAAGAAACAAAAAACATAGAAAACAAATGCAGATCGAAGAACATAAATGACTCAGCAATTCTGCCTATGATATCCGTGTTACAAATTACAGTTCTGCGTAAATTCTCCCGGGTATTCACGCCATCAGACTGAAATTTGGCATGGTTTCTGGGGATTAGGACACCACTATTATAAACCTCAAAAAATATGGATTTGTAAATTGCCAGTGTTGAGATTTTTCACAAACTTTTGATCGAAATTGATTATTTTCAGTCCGATAAACTTTGGCTGCAAGCTTTCATTTTGAACTCGGCCACACATTTTGTTTCAAGTGGAAAAGCAACCGGCCACTTCAATTATAGGGAACTACTGCTCAAACGCTGTATTGCTGACTGTACGAGTAAAAAATGCTTATACTGACTTAGTACTAACCACATCAGTAAAAAAATCTTACATTCAAAGAAAATTTTAAAAAATTATTCGTGGACATTTATTTGGAACATTGCTGTAGATCAGACTACCCCATAGGGGGGAGTATGGGGGGGGTATTACCCCTGCCTAATGTCCTGAAAATTGATCACTAGTTGCCTAATTTTAAGACAAAATGACGTGTTTAGTGGACATTTAGCTACACTACCCCGCAAATTTTCAACTTTACCCCTACCCAAAAAATCTGTCCATGGGGACCTCTACTGTAGATCTTTTTCTTCTTGTGCATAATACTTGCACTCTGCATGCAGAATTCATAAATAAACATGCTATTTCGGCTGGGAAAAATCTATATAGGTATTGTGTATAGATGTGTAGAAAACTGCTAACAACCTAGTGGAATTATTTTTAAATCTGAATTTTTTAAATTAAAAAACAGTGAATTGGGGGCGAATTGTCCGGAGGCGAATTGCTCAGGGGCGAATTGTCTGGGGGCAAACTGCAGTGGGGACGAATTGCTGGGGGCGAATTGTCCGTATCCCGTTTTGCCGCTTTTTTTGGCCAGGGGGGGCATACCTAGACAAACTCAATCGGTTCATCTGGTACCAGCGAGCCCAAAAAGTTGGTTGGTTTCCGAATCGTTTTGATGGTTGCCATGCCAAATGAGGGTAGGGAACCAAATGCATAGTAAATTTATCTTGTAGAAAATGAACAGGACGCAATCTCTCAAGTTTATTCAAGAGTCTACACACTTGGAAAGTCAGAAGAAAAAATTACGAAATCTGGAAAAGTCTGAGCACTTGGAAAAGTGTATTTTTGTGCGCTCTAAAAGATCGAAATTTCCTGTTGCCTCGTACCGATTTTTATTCATCGGATTTGGCTCGAGCGCTACATTCGGAAAGTCAATTAACATCAATTAACATCTGTCGATCTTATTCATATATTTTATCCCTCAGTGAGCGTTATAAATCATGACAGCTATAGACAGATTAAAACAGGAAAAATCAATGTGATTAAGATTTTGCTGTGTACTTTGTATTTACATACTTTTTACCATTTTACAACTTGGTTAAAAATCTGAAAAAACTGGAAAATTCTGGGAAAATGACCTGAAAAAGCCTCAGAATTTCACTTTGAAAATTTCTGTCCGAGACAAACATTCATAACTCCACACAAAGATTTTTTTGATATCTTTATTCAACGTACAAAAAGATTTCGTCGGCATTACCTGGTCGGAAAACGCTTTTCCAGGCTCTAAAATCAGAAAACACCGAAAATTTTTTTGGCGCGGTTTCTACTTTATAATTTCTCAGAATGCTCCATTCAGTGTTTTCCTTTTTCCTTTTGGAGCAAAGACCTTCGGAAAATATGAATTGTGGCGCATATTAAAAAACCAAATTCTTTGGAGTACTTAACAAAAATTGCAAGTTTGAATAGAAGTTTTTCTAACTGAAAGTATGAGTATATTTTTCAATTTTAAAATGAAACATATTTTCGAACAGAAAAATTGAACCTCACGTTTCTTGAATAAGTTATCAGGAAATTGATTTTCCAACATGAAGCTGCATTCTTCAATACCGTATACTTTTGTGCTATACAATCAGATCATGAAATCAAGTGCTATCTGGAACAAGATATTTTCCGCACACTCTTTTTGGGCATTTTCCGCACAGAATGGAAATTTTTGGGCGTTTCTACTGCTGGCATTGATAAAAATCTGCATTTTGGTGCAATTTAGAAGGTCAAAATATCGAATTTTTCTGATATTCCGCGCCGGCAATGGCAGCAATTTATAATGCTCACTACAACTAAGCTGAAGCACAGCAAAAGTAAGGAATGGCACAAAAAATTTTGAGCGTTTTTGCCAATTGGCACAACATTTTTGACTGGTCAAACATTAAATTTCCTTGATTTTTAGACGTTTTAGGAGCTGAAAATGCAAAAGTTTTCCGGCGCTTCGCGCCCAGTCAATGAATATAATATTTCCTACTCGTATATTTGACCCGAACGCGAACGTTTTCTCTTCGAACACTTTATTAGTATCTTTGCAGCAAAATTTATAAGGCTGTCAATGACCGATGAATGAGAAGAAATTCTGAATATTCTCTGTTAATTCAGTCAGATTCGGATTCAAAACTTTTTGTGTTTGATTGATTCAAATAGCAAAATCGATATCGTTGGTAAATGGTACAATGTTTCGACCGAAAATTTTCTTAATTTTCGGCATCAACATATTATGGATATTATTTTCTTAATTTTATTTTCTCTAGCCTTACATTGTTGTTATATATATATATATATATATACCCAGATAATTCATATTCGTAGTAATATATGTAACGGAGCCCCGAGGTCTGGGGGGCGGTTGGACGATTTTTTTTGGGCCGGGGATCAGTAATTCCCAAAATTTTGGGGGGAGGGGTCTCTCAAGGGAAAAATCGATTTTTTTCCTGAAAAAATCCGAAAAATAGTAATTTTTTTCTAAAAAGACTGAAAAAATGTATTCATGGCGCGAAGCGCCCAGAAAATTCCCTTTTTGACCATTTTTTGTTCAAAAATTGACATTTTTCAGTATTTTTCCGACCAAAAGTATGGGGGGTTCCTACGGCTACCATATGGCTAGCCATAGGATTGCAAAATCCTGGGGGGGGGGCGGTCGCCCAATGGCTAGCCATATGGTCGACGATTTCTGGGGGGGGGGGTTCCCCATAGCACTCCCCCTAATTACATGTATGTTCGTAGTCGAAAATTGAATCAATTTGAACTTCCTGAACAATTCTAGAGTTATTCAAATTTTGTCAGCATTCCATTTCTTTTAGATTCGTCGTGAACTATTTTCCTGCACCGTTATTTCTTATCTCAGTGACATGGTTTAGCCATACCTGTAAGCGGTCCGACCAGTTGGGGGGGGGGTGGGTGGGTAAATCCGAAATTTTGGCGGAGGGAGTCGAAAAAAATCGAAATTTTTCCCAAAAAAGGTCAAAAAGGGCACTTTTTTTGCCATATTTTTCTAATTTTTTCCAAACTTGGAGGAGGGTTGGGGGTGGTCATGTTTTAATTACATGAAAGTTAAAAGTTTATAAAGATCGTAAAAAGATTTTGGGAAAATGACCGAGAAAAATGTTAGTTTTCATCAAATTCGAAAAAAAACAATACTGGAACAATTATTTATCCATAATATGTTGATGATTATAACCTTATAAGCATTAGCTAGAATGACATTCACTTACCGCGCATTACAATAATATAAAAAATTATAAATGAATTGAAATCCGGCTCAAAGCGCCAGAAAATTTTTACTCTTTTCCATTTTAGAATGCATGAAAATGCATCTCCGGACAGAAAACCGTATAAGTTATAACCTGGTCAAAAGGGCAGTTGGGCTTGAAGTAGCACAGTGCAACTTGGCAGAAAAAATTTGGTTGCACAGCCTGAAATTTGGTTGCTGTGTGCAAAAAAAACTGTTTCCAGTTGCAGTACCTACAGGGCTGCAGGCCTGTAGCAGCACGCGATGCGCAAAGAAAATTTCTAGTTTCCAGCCTCTAAGGTACTTAAAAATCAAGGGTTATTTAGCATTTGGCCACTGGAAAAATTTGTGCCAATTGGCACAAACGATGAAATATTGTTGTACCATACCATATTTTTTGGCACTTGTGCAGTGCTTTTTTTGTGCATGGAAATTTCTGCCAATTGGCGCAAAGGGCCAAAAAATTTGTGCCAATTGCACAGAAAAATTTTTCACCCTAAAAACATAAGTACTGAACACCTGTATGAAGTTTTATGCCTAAAGTTTGATAAAAACCACTAATTTGCATAAAAATCGTGCCAAGCCTATTTTATCCAACTACGTCAGTGAAACTTTTTATACGATTCGAAAAGGAAATCGAATACTGCGAGAATTCAGATATTTTTATATGGAATTTTTCAGGAAGTTTATATATTTTCCTTTTTCGGCTACAAATATCTTCCTAACAACGATGTAAAGATTTAATTAAGGATGTCTATAATTGCTTTCTCCTGAGAAAACCAAGTTGAAAGTCGCGTCGCGTAAATTTTTGGCTGAAAATTTGTGCCAATAATGTCAATTTTTCTGTTCGAATCAAACATACCTGTAAGACCTCCGACCAGTTGGGGGGGGGGGTAGAAAAAAGTCGAAATTTTTCCCGAAAAAGGCCAAAAAACATACACTTTTTTGAAAATTTCTTTAATTTTTTCCAAACTGGGGGGGGGGGGAATGATTTTGGGTACAGGGTTGGCCAAGTTGGGGGGTCCCCCCCAACTCCCCCCCCCAAGTACAGGTATGGAATCAAACACCAAAAAGAAAAATTTCGGTTCGCAATACCATTAAATTAACAGAGAAAGTTAACAATTTCTATCCATTCACCGGTCATTGACAATGTCAAAGTTTGTTGCGATAATATAAATGATTTGAACTGTTCAAGTAGAATTTGTTCGCGTTCGAGACAAATAAAAGTATAGTCAACATTTTATACTCAATGACTTCGCGTGAAGCGCCGAAAAAATGCAACGTTTTTGGCTCTTAAAATGACTGAACTTCAAGGAAATTTAGCCTTAGACCAGTCAAAAAATTTGTGCCAATTGGCACAAACGCTCATAATTTTTCGCGTCATTCGAAATTTCTTTGTGCCAAAAACCAATTTTTTGGCACCAAAAAAATACATTTCAGAATCGGAAACTGTGTAGCTAATGAAACAAGTCGTGATGTTATTTGGTGTAACTGCGCAACTTGGTAGAGAAATTTTTGTTGCTCAGACCGAGAGTTGGTTGTCACGTTAAAAAAAGCTCGCGTCAAATTTTGATAATGTAAAAATCGAGCTTTTTTCTACACGCCTTCATCCACGCCGGACTAAAATAACCCAAACTTATCTCGCACTTTTTCGTTCCAAGTGAATCTTCTCAACATTTATCCCTAATTGAAGCCTTTATATGTTCAGTCTAGAACATACATGCACATAGGGAGGTAGGGGATGAACCCTCCTACTTGAGATCCTGGTCCGAAAATAAATCGTTAGTTACTCTCCCTCTGAAATTTTTCCACCACAGCTTTTTTGATGATTTTTATGTATATTTTGCATGAAGAACATGCTTGCGTTACTTTTTTTTTGTTTTTTGCCCGCCCCCGACGCACCCTCGATAAAAAGTCCAAGGACCCTTCCCCCTGTAAAATTCTTGCCGTGCATGTCTGGTCTAGAATCATGCCTTCATTGTTTCCCAATAAAGAATTTTGTGTTCACAAACCTCGAAAAACTTCAAGCAAAACAAAAAAAAAGTTGTAGAATTATGAACCGATTTATCCTTTCTTTCTTCTGGCACCATGCGCCGGAAAATTTTTCGGAACGCCCAAAAATGAATCTTCTCAACACTTATCCCAAGATTTGTGGTTTTATTTTTCAGTCTTGAACGATCTTCAGACTAAGGCCATGGGCTTACTTTTCGATTATAATCATGTGCTGGAAAATTTTGTGGTTTTGACTTCCTAAAATGCACCTTGTCGATCTCGAACGCCCAAAAATTTTTCTGCCGTTTGGCGAAAAAGCCCGAATTTTTTTTGCATTTCAAAAATGTTTTGCTAGAGACACCTTATGTGGCGAAAAAATAGTGTCTTTTCCTATCAGCCCAGTGCTTGAATACCCCTGTAGGGCCTGTCATATTTAAGATCTTAAATGAGTAAGGCTTTACAGGTGGCCTTATTAAACTGTGCAGGGCGACCTAAAAATGACTTGAAAGTTTGTCAAATTTATGAACAAAGCAAAAATTTTGATATTTTAGCAATACAGGAAACGCATTATAAGAATCATAGAGATTTGTTTATGTTTAGGAATACTTTTGGTAAAAGTTCTGTAACTAAATTGTCATTTTCATCTTTTTAAGATTCTGCAGGAATAGCTTCGTTAGTGAATCTTTCATCCAGACTGAAAATTGAGAGATAAATTTTTGAAATTAAGGGTCGAGCTTTTGCTTTTATTTGCAGAGTTGAGAAAAAAGTTTTCTATATATTGGTACTTTATGCTCCAGCAAATGAAACCCAAAAAAATCCCTTTTATGAAAAACTCTACCAGGACATTTCGACTAATTTTCGACATCATGATGAAATTTTAGTACTAGGTGATTTTAATTTTGTTGAGAATAGGGATCTGGATCGAAATTCTTTAAGAAATTCTAGGCAAGAAGAAACTGGTGCCGATATTTTTAAGTTGATTAAAAATAAATTGAATCTTTTGGATGTTTTTAGATTTCATAACCCAAAGTTAAAGTTGTTCACCCATGTTTCACATGCTCATAAAACTGGTTCTCGAATAGATAGAATTTATTCAAGTCGACTATACTTGCTGATTCTTACAAGTCACACACTGTAATTGATTTTGCAATTAGTGATCATAAATGTTTGTTATCAAATTCAACATAAAATTTCTCGATGTCAAAATTGGTCCATCCTTTTGGAAAATGGATGTAAGTCTTTTAGAAACAAAGGATCAAAAGTACTTTTTCAAAGCTTTTGAATAGAGTAAATATTGAGTCTGCCGAAAATTCACTGGATAAATGGGAAAATTTTAAAGTTGATATAAAATGTATTTTATTTTTCGTTCGTTAATCATTATTTAAAAATCAGGTCGTAGTTGCATAATATCGTTTCCGGCGTGAAAAAATAATCCAAAATTCGAGACGATCGCGATTGTTGTAGAGTTAGTTGAGAAAATGCATTTTTAAAGATTCTGATGTACTAAAATAATAACGTTTTCGTTATTCTTCCTAAAACTCGTAAAATTCAATTCTAAAGTCTATAAGTTACGGAATTCAGGTGTAATTGAATAAATTAACTTTTAATCATGTATTCTGATGAACTTGAACAAATTAACCAGTTCTAGTGCGTGAAACCTAGAAGTGTTGTATCTGTTGTGCAACTAATTTTTCCCCCAAGTTGGCCATTGCTTTTGCTTCTGTGCTCTCTTTATTTTGAGTATTTGAGACTCTGTGAGCATAACACTTTCTCGTTGCTTCGCGTCTGCGCAGCGCTGTTTTTTGCGTGAATCTTTTCATTTCTCTTGTATTACAACAATTTCCTCCATTAAAACTATCCTTTCCTAGTCCAGTTACAAGCCAGAAAGCTCTCTCGAATTTTCCTAAAACTAGGTATCTGCTCGTGTCGGAAAAATGTGGTCCGGCCGGATCACGGAATAGTTCTTTAGTTCAGTACAGGGGTTTTTTAGCACGAGTCTCATTAGCACGGCCATTAAGTTTCCTTAATTTGTATTACTTTTTCTTAGCACGACTAAAATTTTCATTAGTGCAGGCCCAAGTTCATTAGTATTGTGCAAAAAAAGGACCATTGTTCAGTATCTAATCTATGTCGTTCGTACTCATTTTCACGGAACCTTACACAAGTTTCATTCCGTATTTCGATTGGAAAAGGTCCCGTCTGTCGGATAGTTTAAGTTGTGACATGCTCTTTTGTTTTGAAAGACATTTTCTCGCTCACCAGGAAGTTAGTCCGTTTATCTAAATGGACAGCAGGGCGATGGGTTGATGCTTTCTGTCAGCTAGATCAAATTGTGGCTCCAGCCGGCTAGAGAAACAAAAAAATCACCTAGAAAATTTTCCTCACAGTCCGAAAGGGTTAAGAATTTTTGACTTGGTTTTTTGTGAAATAAATTCTTAAAATTACGTCAAAAACTGAACTTTCTTGCCTAATATTCATACTTTGTTAATGGACTCGATATTCCTGCTCATTCAGAATGAATAGTATTCGTAAACTGGCTTGCCCATTAATTTTCAGGAAGAAAAAAACGGGACCATTAGCACAACAGTAAGTTTAGTTTTGTACGAGCATTAACTGCACACCCACCCCCAACTTGGTCGAACTCTATTCCCAAATGTCGGAACCCCAACCCCCAACTTGGTCAACCCTATACCCAACCCCCCGCCCAAACTCGGAGAAATTGTGAAAAAAGGTGACTTTTGTGGGAAAATTTTCGAAATTTTTTTGACCTTTTTGGGGTCGAAAAAAAAATTTGGAAATGTTAGGACCACCACCCCAAAATTTTTTGGACTACCCTCCCCCCAACTGGTCGGACCTCTTACAGGTATGATTGACTGACATACGCCATCTGTATATTATGTTTCATAATTCAGATGTCAAAATATCAATGTAGTTTATTAACTCACAAGCATACCTGGACAATGGGTTCAACTGGATGCAACTGGGTACCAGATGAGGTGACCTCGTACCAGATGACTTGATTCTCAGCACCACATCATGTTTTGTGTGTTAACGGATTTTAACTGAGATAAAATGACATTGCGAATTTAGAGATGAACCAAGCAACCAGGGAATCAATTAACAAACCAATCAGGGAATCAATGAACCAACCAACCAATCAGGAAAACAATCGAACAGACTATCAGGGAATTAACCAATCAACCCAGAAATCAGTGAAGCAACCAATCAAAAAGCAACATACTAAACAATGAGGAAATCAGTGCAGCAACCAACCAATCAATCAGGGAATTAATCACCCAACGAAACCAAACAAACAAGGAATCAATCAAACCAATCAGGATATGAATGAACGAGCCAACCAATAAGGGAGTCATCCAAACATCAATAAATCAACCAACCAACCAATCAGGAAAACATTCAACCAATTAGTGAGTCAACCAACCAAACAATCAGGAAATCAGTGAGGCAACCAACCAACCAATCAGGGAATCAACCAACAAACCGATCAAGAATACAACTAGTCGACCAATCATTCATCCAACCCGGAAATCGATGGTTCAACCAACCAATCAGGAACACAACCAAACAATCAGGAAAACAACCAACCAATCAGAAAATCAACTAGCCAACCAGGATATCAATGGACCAGCCAACCAAGCAACCAATCAGGGAACCATTCAACCAACCCGTAATCAACGAATCAACCAATCAGCCAGAAACCAACCAATCAGGAAATTAACTAGCCAACTAGAAAATCAATGAACTAGCCAACCAGTCGGGGAAACAACCAACCAGGGAATCGATAAACCAACCAACCAATCAGAGAAACAACTAACCAATCATGTAATCAACCAGCCAAACAATCGAGGAATCGGTAAAGCAACCAACCAACCAATCAATCAACCAATCAGGGAGTCAATGAACCAATCAAGGAAACAACTAACCAGGTAACTGATGAGCCAACCAACCAATCAGGGAAACAACCAAACAGCCAATCAGGGAATCATTCAACCAACCCGAAATTAATGAATCAATCAAACAACCAATCAGGAAATCAATGAGCTAGCCAACCAATTAGGGAAACTACCAACCAGCCAGAGAATTAGTAAACCGACCAACAAGGGAATCAACAAAAATAACAGTGAATCATTTAGCCAACCAATCAGTCAGGGAGTGAGTGAATCAAACAATCAGTATATCAATCAATCTACCAGGGAATCAATGCACCAATCGGGGAACGAACCAAATCACAATGTCAGTGAACCAACTAATCAAGAAATCAATCTCAACTAACTAACTGACCAACTAAAGAATCAGGCAACCAACCAAAGAACGAATAAATCAAACATCCAGGAAATTCAACCAATCGATCAGGGAATTAACTACCGTGATCACTGACCACCAATAGAATCTAGTGAAGCATTTATTCATGACGTAGTGGTGATATGACTGTATGTCCAAGCAGATGAGTAGGCATAAATTTGCTTTTCAATAATGTAAATATAAGTTGAAATAATATATAGTTAAGACCCTCCACCAGTGGATAAATGAATATTTTAGAATAATCTGTTGCCTGCTACAAAGCTTTCTCGACTTCATCTGATGATATGGCTTTTGCTGGGTTATGTTGGATCTTCACTCCGCAAACAGGGCAATTGGCCAGCATATTTTTTGAATCGAAATTCTCAATTGATCGACCATTGATTCTTGATTCCTATCGATTCCTCAAGGGTTTCATCTGCGAGGCTTGATCAGAGGCTAGTTTTTATCTTATTTGTAATTGAAAAATTGGTTCAACTCAAATGTTTTATTTGTGCGAGTCTCTTTGACATGTACAAAAAACAGCCAAATTTTTTTGCGAAGTAAATTTTTTTAGACTAGAAAACCCGAATTTTGCGTGTATTTTTGCACAAATCTTCTCCCAGATAACACTCGCGTTCATGATTTTATATAGCCCAAAAGTGCGTGGTATTGAAGAATACAGCTTTATGCTGGAAAATCAATTCCCCAATAATTCATCAGAGAAACATAAGGTCCAAATTTTCTGTTTAACATTTCTCGTTTCAAAAATTAAAAAATATACTCATGCTTTACTTTCATTAAGTTTGAAAATTTTTCTGAAAATTACTTCTACATATGATGCTTGCGAATTCAAATTCCACTCCATTTTTGAAATAGTTACAAAAAGGTTGGAAAAATTGAGATTTCAGTCTTTTAACATGCGCCAAAATTTACATTTTTATGTCAAACGTTCAACATTTTTCCGAAGATTTTTCTACAAAAAGCACGATTTGAATAAAACAGTGGATAGACCAATCCGAAGGATTATACATACTATAGAGTTCGGAAATTTTTTGATATTTTTTTTGATTTTAAAGCCTGGGGAACAGTTTTCTGACCAGGTAATGTCGACAAAATTTTTTGAATTGTAAAAAGATACCAAAAAAATGTTTGTAAGGAGCCAAAAATGCTTGTCTTGTACAGAAAAAACATGTACATTGAATTATGGGTGCAGTGCCATGAGAACCACACCAGAAATGGCCTCCTCTTTACGGGCTGGTTATTGACTATAGATGTGCATGGAGATGAAAGGAATACATTTTGGTGCCTGTTAGAAGGTTGTAACCTCAGAGTTTTTGGCGCCGCATATGGTTATATATCAAAAGCATTGTTTGTTACAATACAAAACAGTTTATAAGTGGATTTAAGTGCGTTTCAAAAATTTTTAAAGCAAAAAAGGCTTTTCGTGCATTTTATCAGGTTGAGATCTCAAATTTTCTAGCACGTGTCCATGAAGCAAAATTATACATTACGTAGGACAGAACAATCTTTCAAGAAGTCATCCAAGTACGCCAGTTATTTTCCAAAAATATCTTTTACAACTCAAGATTGATACGCTGAAAATTTTTAAAATTCATAAAAGAAATTTTCAGTGCATTTCAAAGGTTAGAAATTCTAAATTTTCTAGGCACGTAGCATATACAAGCATACCATTGAACCATTCTTCTGTTGTAACTTGAGAAAAATTCGAAAAAATACACCAAGCAGAATATTTTGGATAGTCTTTTATGTTTTTTAGATAATTGCTTATTTCGATTTTTTCAATGACCCCTAGAACTTTGGGCTATCGATGACTCCAGCCATGCAAAAATCGATTGATCCATTTAGACCTTGGAGCTCTGTCACATGTGTGGGGTTCAACTCTATGCAACTTTGGTCTACGATACCAAATGAGTTGGGCCTGGTTTATCCGTCATTCGCCCAGCATGCTAGAAATGTAATGAAATAAGTTGGGACCATGTCGGATGCCTCAATATTTTTTTGATTAAACTAAAAGCGTTAAGTGACTGTGAAACCGAGCTTGTTTCTTCAGTTTGACTGATATTTTTCGGGACCCTACGCCAAGATGTCCATCAACTTTCAAAGTGAAATTCCCAGACTTTTCCGGGTAATTTTTCCAGTTTTTTTAAGCAAAAATGATTAGTAATTCAATCATAAAATGCTAAAAAATCCGTACAAAGCACACTGCAAAATTTTCATCTCAATGATTTTTACTGTTTTAATTTGCCTATAAGTATCATAATTCATAGCATTCACAATGCGAAAATACATTAATAAAATCGATTAAATAAAAAGCTAATTGAATTATAGTACTTGACTTCTAAATGTTGCGCTTGAGCCGAATTTTTTAAATAAACACCGGTGCTTTGCGTCGGAAAATTTTGACATTTTGACTTTCTAAAATGCATAAAAAAGCACTTTTTCAAGTTCTTAGAATTTTTCGAATTTTCCAGGCATAATTTTTCCTCTAACTTTATAGGTTCCAGGTTCGCTGGTTACACTGGTATGCCCTGAAAAATGTGTACTCTGGATTAAGCTTCATTTTTGATTGCATTATATACATTTTCTACAAGATTAATGTTCTATGCATCTGGTCCCCTACCCTTGTTTGGGATGGTAACCACCAAAACGATTCGGGAACCAACCAAGTATTTTGGCTGGCTGGTACCAGATGAACCGATAGGGTTTGTCCAGGTATGCTCACAAGAGATAGTGACTGACTAGTACGGACAATCCAAACGGTATTAATGCAAATTGGGAGTATGAACCTTTAGTTTAACCCTTCTGTATATAGCATGTTCCACTGGATAATTTACTTTTTCTGTTATTAAGAATTTTTGATGTTCTAGAATGGCCAACGCAGCTAGACAATTCGTGGAATCAAAATTAAATTCGACTAAAGTTGTCGTTTTTTCTGCTACTTATTGTCCGTATTGCACAAAAGCCAAAGATACATTGGCCAAATTCAAAATACCGCCTGCAAACTACCAAATTATAGAACTGGATCAAGACGTTGAAGACGGCGAAGAGATCAAAGATTATTTGAAAGAAATTACTGGCGCTCGTAGCGTAAGGATTATCCACATTTTCATTTTCCAATTTGCAAATTTCACTTATGTAATGTGTTTCAACATCAATCAGTGATCGACCGTAATTCCAGCAAATCCGGTCTATTTTTAGACCTCCGGGCCAGAGGGAGAGTAAAAATTGCCTGGAGGGAGTGTTTTTTGGACTTGGCCCATTTGTACGACCTCTCGAAAACCGCTTGTACTCCAAAATTTGCGAAAATTTGTTGAAAGAAACATTCATTGTAATAAAATGCAACAAACATGATGTGAAATATGAATATGTTGGCCATTTTCACGCGACACATAAGAAGACTACGAATGCACCACACACATAAAACAGTTGATCATGAGGCACAGAAAAGTAAAATACTCCACAAAAAGTTATTATTATGCCATAGTTGCTAGTTTGTCGTTATTGATGCGGACGCATGACGCCTGTTGAGCGACGAAAAATTTTTTTGCACTAAAATTTTCGTTTGTACTGATACAATCGAAGCCAAAGTTTTCGTTTGTACTCTGGATCGTTTCGTTTGTAAAGTACAAGAAAAACTGGCCGGAGGCCGAAATATTTTAAGTCGAATTTACTAGATGGTAGTTACGTTTTTCCGTCAAAAACAAAACGTTTTTGGTGGGATGAAATGCAACAAGAAATTTGTGTTTTTCTTGGCTTTTCCAGCAAGAATGTTTATATCATGTTGTTCAGACAGCCATGATTCCAATGAACTATGTAATATTTTTTATGATATGTTCATGGCATGATAGATAAAATTTCTAGCTTATAACAATTCAAAATTTTGATGGAGGTATATAACGTCGTTGTATCATACTTGTGATTAGTCGGATACCCTAACATTTTATGGAAAACTTTCAACGCAATCGACGAATAAAAATAGGAAAGTCAGAGCATGAATTAGATTCGTTGAATCGGTGAGTGAAATCAAATCAAACTAATTTTTAAATGACATAAATGCGAAGTGATTAAGTGAAAAAGTTGAGAGCTTTGACAAACTTGCTTTTTTCTTTCATTATTTGCGTTTATCCTCTGCTGTGAATGGCAGTTTCTACTTGTTTTTTAGGCTTTCTATTCTGATTTTGAGTGCAGCTTTTGTGTATAGTCATTAACAGTACCGTTTTTAGCTGAAAAGAATTACACAAAGAACTTGAATTTGTTTCTCAATGTCTGCCAATGCAGACTCTTCGGAATTTATACAATCCTACTCAAAAAACAGTCTACTGTATGTTTAGTACCGTTTCTCAATTAATACTCAGTTTTTTAGTACATCCGTAATGCGCTCTTGATATTCAACGTTTTTTCAAAAGTCAGTCTTGATTTTATCTTTTCTGATGATTTTATTGCTATTTTACTTGATGATTGTCAACTAAGCATGCCAAATCGAAATGTGAAAATTTTTTTAATCTATTGTTATTATCATCTGTAACATCAAAAAACATTTTAGAAGCTTAGTTCTCAATTTTTCTCAAACAGCTAGATTTTGGACAGTCTCATCTAGTCTGCTTTCAATAATTTCGCACTGATGCCATTTAAGAAGCAGTGAACACAAGGCGATTTTTTCAGATTTATGTGGCCAGTTATCTGGGTATCGAAAAATTTCCGAATAACTATGATGAAGTCATTGTCTCAATCTGAGTCGAAAAATTATTGGTGTACAATCATACTAGTAGTTTACAACGGAAATCTCGTGTCTCAATTCCTAAGAAGACATTTCTCAACAAGCGTTTCAGCTTACCCCAGCAATGAGTACTATGACTTAGGTACATAAAAATGATAAAATAAGACTTATTCTGGACCACAAAACACACTGGCGGCATACACATGTTGGAATGATTTTTATTCCGAAGCGCATCATTTGTTTGGAAGTTGACAAATTTTTAGAATAGAATATTCAGAAATTTCTAAAGTTGTGGAAAGGGAAACAACACCTTGATCAAATAAAGTCGAAAGATGTCTTCAAGCATTCAAAGAAAAAATAGTGATAATAAAGTCAGGTCTCCTGGAAATAAATTTGAAAAAAGTGTTGGTGAAACTAAATTTCAGGTATAAGATTTATAGCACTCTGTTCGTTTATACCTCCAGCTTCATCCAGCCTCCGGCTCTCATACCTGTAAGAGGTCCGACCAGTTTGGGGGGGGGGGGGTAAACCCGAAATTTTGGAGGAAGGGGTCGAAATTTTTCCCAAAAAAAGCACTTTTTTGCCAATTTTTTGCACCAGATCAGAGGTCCCCAAGGTCAGATTTTTCAGGTAGGGGTAAAGTTTAAAATTTGCGGGGGTAGTGTAGTTGAATCTCTACTCAACGCTTCATTTTGTCTCAAAATTAGGCAACCAGTGATCAATTTTTAGGACTTTAGATGGGGTAATACCACCCTCACACCCTTACCCATGGGGCAGTCTGCACTAGATTCAGATTACATTACGTTCTAAATACATAAAATTATTCGCCTGTTTATAGATTTTAACATCGTCGGCAAGAATGAGCGTTTTGACACTAATCTTGTCTTTCAACAAATATCAAATGTAATTTATGTAGAGAAGGCGTAAAGCAGACCATTAGAAACATGCTTGAGGTTTGAGTACTCCAATCAAAACGCTATTGTCAATTAGTAGTATTCATTATTGTAACTTGCACACAAGCAGCTACTATATTTAGCCTTTTTGAACAGTTCAAAAATTCTTTTTAAATCTTATGTGAGAAAATATTTGGGTTCTTCACGCAATTGTGGCGAAAAAGTTGGTGCAAAAACGGGGATTTTCGACACAAAGACGTCAAAGAGTTGAACAAAATTACTTACAGAAACATAGACAGCTACTGAAACGAAAAAATGCGGGAGCCGAAAATAAATTGCTGAAGCAATCAATGCAATACTAGAGAAAATCTATTTTTAAAGAAAAATAGTCGAGCTTAAAAATGACACAATCGTAATTATGTCTACTTCGTAATGTTGTGCGTCTTTACGGCCTCTGGTCAGTTCTTGCTTGTCGAAGAATCTTAATTTTTGGTTGCTTGCCTGATTTCTGAATTTTATTTGCTTCTTTCCGTCCAAAATCAATTTGATTTCTTTTTTTGACCGAATTTATGATAAATGTTTGATTCTTCGAATTGAAAATATCAGCACATTGCTCAGGTCTCTCTCTGGTTCACATATTTTTACTATTTTATGTAGGAATTATTGATTTTCGCACTAAAAAAGACTCGGAAAATTCTGTAGTGGAAAATCTGGAAAAGTCAGGGAATTGCATTTTGGAAAACCGCCGGACACCCTGTCAATTGTCATGAGTTCTTCAACGAATGTATAGGAATTCTTGTGTGAGATTATTTAGAACTATTTGTCTGTAATAATCTACAGCTTCGATAAAATTTAAGAAACATTTTTGTCGAAGATTTTATTCATTGACTTGCTCCGCGCATGATGTGTTTGTTTTATCTTTTATAACCTCTCGGATTTTCTATTTCGTCCTTGCCTTTGATCGTTGTTTCTTCATTAAAGGTTCCGCGGGTGTTCATCGATAAGAAATTCATCGGTGGCGGAGATGATACCGTGCGTCTAGACGCCAGCGGCGAATTAGAAAAAATGTTGAAAGATGCGCATGCATTATAAAACAGATAAAATCTAGTCTCTTTCGTTTCTTGATAATATACTCCATTTTACGGCCATTCAGGCTGCAGTAAAAAATAGGTCAACAAACTTGTCGCTCTATAAACAAGTTTCATTGGATGTTTCGGTAAAAAAAATATTGGATTGGCTATTTCACGTAAAAATGAACCCAGAAATTTTGTGGATTTTTCTACTCGATAATTTGAACTCTTTTGTTTTAGAAGCAATCGGTGAAATATAATTAGTGCTAATTTGGATTCTAAACTTGAAGCGTCTTGATATTTTTTTAGTTCCGCATATTTTTGTCATTAGTGTCGCAACAGTATTATTGATTCCGTTTACGTTGTTGGACATTTTTGGATGTCCCAATGCGTTATTAAAATTCAAGGTGCATCCGAAATATAAGGTATAACTTCCGTATAGATTCCCAAATTGCAATTATCTGGATTGTGTGATTGGAAAAGACATATGTTTCATTCATGGATGTGACTGTTCTCATTTCCGACTTTTTCGCCACACAGCGAAAATAAGTTCATGAAATTAAAATATGCCCACACGTTAAATTGATTTTCGATTATACTTCTGAATTTAGTTCGTCAAATGCAAATTGTGAACCCAAAATATGTCGAACGGTGAAGTGGATGGACTCGCATATTTTCACGATCGCGTGGCGTGTACATAGTTTATAACAAAACTTGGTCAGTTCTACTGGTGGTGATCAGTCCGGTGGAACAAGATCTGGGCCTTCTCTTTAGGGGTGTGCTCGGGATCCCGCTTCTCGCCCGCATTCCCGCGGTGGGCACGGGATGACTTTGAAAGTGGGCGGGATTGGTGAAATTTCTTCCCACCCGTATTTCCCGCTGTTCCCACGAAAGACATTCCTCCTGCACGTTTATCCAACTATACGTGAGTTAGCTTAAAGAACTATTGTTTAAACTTGATACCGTTACTGTATATTGTAATGTAATAGGCAGATGATTTTTTCAAACTTAAAAACGGAGAAAATGTTGCCAACCAGTGATGCCATATTTAGGTTTTTCACCTAAATCAAGGGTTTTTTGTGCTTTCCCGAGAAAATTTAGGATAATTTTAGGGTTTTTATTTTTCAATATAGTGGTTTCTATTTTTTCAACCTAGCAAGCTTTGCCAACCACCTAAGACAGTGATTTACGAAGCAGTTTGAATCCAAAAACCGTGAATGGTGCCATTTCGTTGAATGGCTTCTGATTACATGATTTTAAAGGGGAATAAATTTGTTTATAGCCAATGTTTTTTCCTGCACAGTGCAGACTTTTTAGTCTTCGTGTAGAATTTTTTTGTGATTTCTGCACTTGTGCAGAATTTTTTGAGTCATGTGTTTGATCACATATATTATTTAATAATTTATCAGTCACTGATTCTGAACTTTTAAAATCAGTTATTTTTCATAGTTTAAGACTTTGAAATGTCTAGTCAAAAAACTCTAAATTCGTTCAAATGTAGCATTGAATTACGCATTTAATTTGCTTTTTCCTATATGATTGTGTTGTAACAGGCATTGTTATTTCCAAGTCGTGCTTTTTGGGGAAAAAATTCGTAAAAGGGTAAGAAATTCTGAGGATCGGATACAGAAAATATGCATTTTGGGAGGTCACAATCTCAAAATGTTCCGGCGCTTCGCGCCGGTTATAATTTCAATAGTCATTGTTGCGTATTATCTAGCTCAGGCTTGGCTTGAGCATTTTTTCACTGATCGCTTAATCTATAAATAATAATTTTCATCATCTTAAACGTATTATCTCATGTTTTAACCGGTAATCTTCAAATTTTTATCCTGATATTTAATGAAGATTCACATTTTTTGAGAAAGATCGATACGTCGAGTCTCAAAACTTTTTGAGGCGATTATTTCTTAACGTAAAATTATTTGAAAAGCTTCATGGAAGTTGTTTTCTGAAATTATTGACTTTTCGGCCAAGTTCATGAGAGTTTACAAATAAATTAATGGTTTGAAAAATTTTCTAATAATAAAATTCTAGAAATTACGACTTCTGAACACAAAATTCGGATCTAATTCTTGAAATAAATGTTCGGTTAATTGATTGTCCAGCGTCGCAGAATGTCAATACCCAAAAACTTTTCAAGCCGCTTCGCACTGAAAAGATTAATATCTTTTTTGGGCTCTCACTTGTCATCATAGGCCCAAATTACAGAACGCGGATAAAATAAAAGTAAGGTAAAAGTAAAATCTCGGGTAATGTAACCCATGTTTAACCCGCCTTTTACCTACTATTTTACCTGTGATTCTACCCATCTTAAACCCGAAGTTTTACCTGCGATTTTACCCATGAATTTACCCGTCTTTTACCAACGATTTTACCCATGTTTAACTCGGAAATTTACCCGACTTTCTTAGTTTTCGTATTACAGAACGTAGGTAAGTGGCGGGTTACCCAACCCATCATTTTTATACATGTTTTTCATGGTGCGCTTGTTTTTAGTTAACAGGGTATCCCAAAAACTAAAATGCCGATATCTCACAATCAAATATTTCTTACGGTTCAAGGCAATAGCTCTCATGACTGCACTATTTCCCCGATTATGTGAGCCATCCGCTCATGCTCCTGTAACTGCAGCTATTCCTGAAATAATTATTATGCTTTAGTGTTTTGTGTGCAGGAATAAAATTCACGCAAGGGAATTTTCTGACAGGATTACTGTGAGCGTAAAGGGTATTGATTTGCTCAATAATCACTATTTAGAATTCGCCGTGCGCCAGAGTGATGAACTCACTGTTTTTTCATTGCAACTTCTAATACCATAAGACAAGCAATATTTTATATTTTTAAGATTTTCTGTTAAGCAATATTTCATTTAAAACTGAAAATTTGTAAAACTTGAGACGAATTTTTGAGTAAAAAATTCTTCAGCAAAGACTTAGTGCAAACGATTTTAAAGACAGTGTTAATTTTTCGATTTACAAGCATTCTATAAAAACAGACTATAGTGTATTTCAGTTGTTATAGCATAGTTGGTATTTGTTTATTTACCCAAAGACCGTAGGAGTCATTGTTTTCTTGAGCCTAAGGAGAATTTTCTGGAAGGTTATTCAAGCTTCAAACGTTTTCATCAAAAGCCACAATTTTCATCAAATTCACATATCAATATTGATGTAAAAAACCTGTTGATTTATCTCAACGATGTTTGAAAAGCAAAATATGTGTTTCAAACTTGTTACACTATCGAGTAATAGTGTAGGTGAAAAAGATGCTCTTCGACAATAAAGGCTCATCTATACTTCGGACGCAAGGCTTGCGTTGCGTGGGTTGCTTACGTTGCGTAAAAAATCTGACGCAACGCACGCAACGTAAGCCGACTATCCATACTCCGACTTTGTGGCGCAACGGACGCAAGAATTATGGCGCAATCAAAAACTTGCGAATCAAATTACAATTTTGTCTAGCAAATTCATAAGTATTTGGGCCAAAAATAGTACGCCTCTTCAAACAAAAACATTTCAACTAAACTGAGATTAGCAGAATTAACGTTAAATTAAATGATTAACCATCTTTTCTCGAAAGGGTTTTGAGAAATCTTATGAAAATGGAACGGGCTTCTTGAGTTTTATTCGTTTAAGGAAAACAAATTTTACATAATGGTGACACAAAATTTCACGTTCATCTTTCTTCTTCGCGATTTCATATTACGTATTTGCCCTGTCGAGACTTTCTGGCAACAGAAGATAAACTCATTGAATGCAAATATACGGGAACAAATTTTCGGAGGTGAAGAATTTTGAATACTCACTATACACTACCAGGCGAAACTAACCCTCAAAAATTCGCGTCCGGGACGCGTCCGGAACGCGTCTTTTTCGGCAGCACAAAGAAAACTTTCATCTTTCTTAGTAATTGACATTCATACAATAACTGTCAATCATAGTTCTTTCATAATGTGTAGTGGATATGCACTTTGTTTTGACCTACAGTATGACAACAGTTGACCTTTCGTTTATATCTGGTAAATAATGTGTGCTTTCTATAGGCAGGTAAGAAGGAAGCCTCAGCAAAATTCTTTGGCTTTGTGTGACACGAGCACATGGCCTGTCAATTTTATTGTCGGTATAGTGTGCTTTTCGCGTCCTGGGTGCATCCCGGACGCGTTCTGGACGCGTTCCGGACGCGTCCTGGACGCGACCGGCATGGACGGTTAGTTTCGCCTGGTAGTGTATTTGGGAAATGTCGAAGAAAAATTTCACAAAATATAAGCTTTTCCACAATTTTTCAAACAATGGTTCAAAAAGTCTAATTTTCTAAATGAAAAACAAGTTACAAGAAAGACTTTCTATGAAAATTTACATTCTTCTACAGGAAGCTGTGATAAGCCTTTTAACTTCACCTGAAAATCACATATTTGATGTACGCGGGAATAATCGACGCTAGAAAGCCAGTCCAGGCGATCCTGGTCGAAACGTCGAACAAGATCAGCTGAAAATAAAACTTTGTTCTGTTGAAATTCTGAATTTTTAAGACATGAGACATGGAAAATAATAGATTTCGACATTCAAAAATAATCAATAATCAAATTTTTGAGAAACAATAAATCTCTTACAATTTAATTCTTGAGGATTATAAATCAGATATAGTTTATCATTCTACTAACTTGCTGAGTGATCAAAATTGCGACAAGCATGGACTAGAATATTTTCGATTAGGGTGAAGTGACCTATAGTTTTGTTTCAAATCTCAACATTAGCGGCATACGAGGAAACTTCGGACTATTCCCATGGTCCTGGACAATCGGCACGCACCTCTGGACTCAAATCTAGATGGATGAAAATAATACAAAAATTAAAAATCTATAATTAATGACTTTAAAGACAGTCGGAATTTGAAAACATACAGACGAAAAATTTCATTTACCTGTTTTAGCTTCAGCATACATTCCTATCCAGTAGCTCCCGTATAAGTAAGTCAGGATTTGATTCTGGATTATCTCACGAGGTAAGTGAATCATTTAATAGCACTCTATAGAATAAATCGCTTTGTAACACTAATGGGTAGTAAAATTCGGACAATTTTCCTGATACCAGAGTACAAATCATACATGTAATTGGGGGGGAAGTGCTATGGGAACCCCCCCCCGCCCCCAGAAATCGTCGACCATATAGCTAGCCATTGGGCGAACCTCCCCCCAGGATTTTCCAATCCTATGGCTAGCCATATGGTAGCCCTAGGGACCCCCATAGTTTTAATCGGAAAAATACTGAAAAATGTCATTTTTTCCATGAAAAATGTCAATTTTTAAACAAAAAATTGTCAAAAACGCCAATTTTCTCAGCGCCATTTTTTAGACAAAAATTACTACTTTTTTAACCATTTTTCGGACATTTTTTATAGAAAAAATCGAATTTTTTTCCTTCAGGGACCCCTCCCCCCAAAATTTTTGGAATTACTGACCCCCGGCCCCAAAAAAGTGCTCCAACTCCCCCCCCCCCTAGACCTCGGAGCTCGGTTACATGTATGGTACAAATATTATCCTAAACTAAGCCTTGTTAAACGGAGGATGATACACAACTGACAAATACAGAAGAGGAGTGCTATGAAGGTCACATAACATGTATTTTGATAAGTGAATAGTTAAAATCTTGTAATAACATAGTTTTTAGATATTTTAAAGTATGTAAATTAGTGAATCATCTATTACCTAAAAATGGCATGGTGTATAATAATTATTGAAAAAAACTGAGGGCCTCTAAACCGGAGTTCGCCCAGGGCCTCTAAACCATTAAGAACGGCCCTGACTGCAACTTGAATTGCGTTAAATAGTGTACCAGGTATGTCAAATTAGAACATTAAGATTCCGTTCTTCTATTCACCATGGTTTTTTAACATTTTGAGCCTGAACTAGTAACAGGGCAGGGGCTATGCAGCGCCCGGCGCTCTATAACAGTATTTCATTATTTTTTTTATTCAGCGCCCGGCGCTGCATAACCAAGCATTATGATTTTTTTTATTCAGCGCCGGGCGCTGAATAACTAGTGGCATGACACACAGTTATTCAGCGCCCGGCGACGATAACTACAGTAATCGAGACTCAAATCATGATATGCTGAAAATACTAACCTAATCAGCGATATTAGTGAACGAAAGTCAAAAGTAATAGGGACCGCTTGCACCAGTGATTATACCTGTAAGAGATCCGACCCGTTGGGGGGATCCCAAGACTTGGGTGTGGGAGTCGAAAAAACGCAAAAAATTTCGAAAATTTTCCCAAAAAGCCACTTTTTCTCCAATTTCTTTCAAGTGTGCGGAGGGGGTTGGGTATAGGGTTGACCAAGTTGAGGGTGGGGGTTCTAATGGGTATAGGTTTCAACCAAGTTGGGGGTGGAGGTATTCCCCAGCCCTCCCACAAGCACCGGTATGCCAATGCCAGTGATTCCTGAACTATTCTAGGAGTTGCCTGCGGATTTCCGTATTCATGAAACTTTGACATGAGTGATTATAAGACGTAACAACATAATTCTCAAGCCTGAAGTTCAACGAAGAGGCTTAATTTGATAATTTAATTTTGTGGATTTTCATGTGTGAGCTTTGAATATTGTATGTCAAAATGAACTGAGATGACCGTGTAGCAAATGAATAGGCATGGGCGATGTACTGATGTTTTCAATCAGCCAGACACTGCGGTCAACCAACTGGATAACAAAAAAAAATGAGCTAGAAATGGACAAAACGGTAAAAATCACTTTTATTTTGGATTGATGATAGACAACCGAAGATCAGAGATCTGGCCCCCAACCAAAAATCTAGATTCTTCAACCAGCATGTACTTCTCTCATTGTCTAACACTGCGCATGACTCTAACATGAGAGAGCATGCTACCATAACAATCGCATATACTTGCAAAAACAATATGGGTTTATCTGTAGTCAGTCCATACAGAAATTCGGTTGGTTCTCAAACTAACCGAATTACAAATCTAGAAATCTACAAACAAAAATCTAGAAAACCGGCTGTAGTACATTTATTTCGAAGAAAATAGACAGAATACAATCAAAGTTGATTGTCGGGCTCATTTCAGATCAAGAGCTCCCAAGGTCAGATTAGCTAAATGTCCAATATTTGACAAAATTTATTTGACAAAATTAGCTAAATGTCCAATATTTGCACCAGATTTGACAAAACTAGCCACCCAGTGATCAATTCTTAGGACTTCGGGTAGGGGTAATACCTCCTCGTACCCCTCCCTATGGGACAGTCTGGATACTTTTGAACAAAATAAAAATGAAATTATCATGTTGAACATAACATGGCCACAGGGTATACATAGGGTATACATTATCCCTACCCTAAACTTTAGAGTAACCATTTGCTATCTGGCGATTTTTGGACAAAATTACAAAAATTACAAAGAAAAATACATTGACAAAAAATAACTGATGCAAGCAATGCACAGTATATGGTTGACAATAAGTATGAGAACATCAAAATAAGTTACTGGTTGGCAAATACACATCATCTTCCATTTCAGTATCATCCAATTTCATTTCCTTTCTTGTTTTCTTTTTTCGATTATGAGGGTCATCAGTGCGCATGTGGTTTTCTGCAACCCATGCCTTTGCATATTTTGATGCTTTGAACTGTTCCAAATCAAATCAACATGCTCATTTATTTATTTCAGAAAAACAATGCTTCCAGTTTTTATCACCAACATAATCCAAAAAATACGAAAAGCAAAGCAAACACATCTAAAATTGACTTTTATCATTGTCACAAAAATGATTTGCTATATGTCAATTTTAGGATTTTTCCCTACCCTAAAATTTTGACCGTGGCCATGTATGCTCTGTACTGTTGGCCAGTTTTCAAATCAAACTGGCCCTGACTCAAATTTTGATCTGGGGCTACTTTCACAATTCACAAGTACGGTGGTTGAGTCGTACCTCTCATATGCTCAGTGGCGTCAGGCACAAATACAATTTGTCGTAATTACAGTTTTCTGGCGCCTAGTGCAGGAATATATGTTGCAATTCTTGGGATTGGAAAAATCCGCTGTTTTTTCGAAATTATGCTTATTTGGGAAAAATGTTTAAAAAAGCTGAAAATGTTAATTATCGACGCACGAAAAACAATATTGGTGCGTTTTTTAACGTGAGCATCTGAAATTGGCCAAAGTGGGAAATAGTGAGTTGTTTTTCGAACATTGCTCTACACCTACTCTGGTTGTTAGTGCATGAACTGTGAAATTTCTATAGCTCATTGGCTTGGATACATGAAAACAATTATCTATGTGACCATTGGAAATCTGCACAATAAAGTATCACTGAACCACTACATTTTGGTGCAAGCAAAACCTTTATAGAGGTGCCCTGAACTCTTCTAAAGGTTCAATTGTACCTATAAATAGAAGTAGGTGCAAGAGAAAACGCCATTCAATTAGTTCAGTTCATTATTATTTTCTGTGGTGCAGAGTTTGGTACAGGTCAATTTTTACGCCACTGAATCAATAGAAAGGCTCAGATGCGTTTGGTACATCTAGCCCCTTGTCTGGTGCCGAGAACTATTCCGTCTGGTAGTTGCCAGTTGAGCTATTTTCCATGTATATGATACTTTGAACCATACCTGTAAGACCTCCGACCAGTTGGGGGGGGGGGGGGGTAAATCCGAAATTTTGGGGGGGGGGTAGGAAAAAGTCGAAATTTTTCCCAAAAAAGGCCAAAAAACATACACTTTTTTGAAAATTTTTTTTTCCAAACTGGGGGGGGGAATGATTTTGGGTACAGGGTGGGCCAAGTTGGGGGGGCCCCCCCAATCCCCCCAAGTACAGGTATGCTTTGCACATTTTTTCTAGTGGTTACTATTGTCAAGAATCTAATGTTTCCGTCATGTGAACAAAAAATTCGCATCCGAGACATATAAAACAGAAAAAGCGACAAAACTATAAGTGATCTGCTTCGTTGGTAATATATGTGGAATGTAACTGATATTTTGATGAAACATAAACTCTACGGGTGCAACGCGAGAAGTATATTGTAACATAATGGAACCGGGCGCTGAATAACCAACGTAATGACAAAATGTTATTCAGCGCCCGGCGCTGCATAAAAAAATTAACATGCTTGGTTATTCAGCGCCGGGCGCTGAATAAAAAAAAATTAAGATGGAAGGATATTCAGCGCCGGGCGCCACTGCCCTAGTAACAGCCTCGACTAGTTCTTTTGTATTCCCAGTGACATTGATTGCACGTCATAGCAGAAACAGTATTCAATTCATGCGAATTTAGTGTCATACCTGTAAGAAGTCCGACCAGTCGGTGGGGGGGGGGGGGTAAACCAGAAATTTTGGAGGGGGTCCAAAAAATTCTTAAATTTTCCCAAAAAATGCACTTTTTTGCCAATTTTCTCTAATTTTTCCCAGTCTGGGGGGAGGGTTGGGTACAGGGTCAATTACAGGTATGTTTAGTAGGCCAATTGAAAAATTTAGGTTTTTTAACTTGGCTTAATGATCTTATGTTTAAAAATTTTTAGCAATCAAATCGAAGAAAACCCAAACATACCTAGAAAAGCCCACGAGTAACGGCTGTAAATATATCTAAATTTGTCAAAAATGTGGTGAAGAACTTAAATTACAACTTATCAAACAGAAAAAAACAGTTGTAATTGGGGAGCCTCTAAGCCCCGACTGACTCAGCATGCAAAAAAATCAAAAATAGGATAAAAAGGTGCCATGCTGGCTTTAAAAAAAGATTTTCGTGATTGCGGCAAAAAATTGGGGTTTTCCGACTTTTAGGCTGATTTTCACCTCCTACAACCGACCTAAGGTCTTACAAGTATGCAGAAGTAACCGAAACCCAAAAAATTCGCAATCCGAAATTTTGAAGAGTGGGTTTTTGCCAACGAAGGTTGAAATTAGCGCAGAGCGCCGGCATACCTGCAAGAGCTCTGAGCAGTTTCGGGGGGGGGGGGAAACCAGCAATTTTGGAGGGGGGTAAAAAAAAGTCGAAAATTATCCCAAAAAAGCCAAAAAAGGCTCTTTGTGCCCACTTTTTTTCTAATTTTTCTAAATCTGGGATAGTTGGGTACAGGATTGGCCAAGTTGGTGGGTCCACCCCCAAACCCTCCCCAATTACAGGTATGAGCGCCGGTAACTTTCGACATTCTAAAATGCATCAAAATACTAGTTTTTTTGTCTTGATGAATGGATTTTTTTCACTCGTATGAAAAGAACGCAGATTTTTTCCAACATTCCTAATTTCCTCCATAATATAGCGCTTCAAGCAGTTTCCTACGGCGCTAAAACGGTGGGAGTCCCGAAATTTCCACAATTTTGGGGAGTCCCCAAAAATCTCAAAAAAGTCGAAAAAAACCAAATACTTATTTCGAAAATTTACCCCAAAAAAGGCCAAAAAACGCCATTCTTTTCCAAATTTTTTCGATTTGGGGGCACCCTTTTTTCCCTCAAATGGGGTCTTTTGAGGAAAAAAATTTTGGGTCCGGTTCTCATGTGGAAAAAATCTTCGAGGAAAAAAACGGTGTTTGGGGGGAGTCGCAAAATTTGGGTATAGGGTCCCACCAAGTTGGAGGCTCTCCCAATCCCCACCTAATTACAGGTATGCCAAAGTGGCACCCATACAACCCCAGAGAAAACCAAAAACCCGGGCTGATCCAACATTTCAGAAGTCTGGATTGCCCACAAACCAAGCTTCCCCCAAATAACGACGTTTTTACGAAAAAATAACCGCGGCAGACGACTCGCTGGAAAAAAAGAAAGAAAAAACTCAACGAAGGCATGAACAGCATCAATAATGAAATGGGAAGTTCGGAAATCCGAAGAAAACACAAGCGAAAATCCTTGCGTTTCTTGCGTCAAGTCAACAATCCTACTGTACCGTTTGCGTATGCTTGCGTCGGCCGTAAGGAGCGCAACGCAACCGAGCATCCATACTCGGACGCAAGAAAAATACGCAAGATACGCAAGCGGAGCATCCATACTTCCGCATTTTTGCCGTAACGGACGCAACGCAAGCCTTGCGTCCGAAGTATAGATGAGCCTTAACCCACCGGTATCACAAATTTATGCTGATGTTGTACTGAAATATGTACAATGATGATCAATACATTTCCGGAAAATCTGAATTTTCGGGCTTCTGGTCATTGTCATCTCTAACATCAGATTCAGTTTAACCTGCAACACATCAACTGCATGCAAAGAACCAATCAAATCCTAGCCTTACGTGAAAAATATAAACTTCTTGTTAATATAACCCTGCTAATAGCAGGGTAAAATCGCAGGTTATTTTCATGTCTTTTTCACCAACTTTTACCTTACCCACCGTCTGTAATCTCGATATGGGTAAAATCATGGGTTATTTTTTTCTACCGACGATTTTACCCCTCTTTAACCCACGATCTTACCCGCGATTCTACCCGATCTTTACCCAGCCTTAACCTACGATTCTACCCGAGATTTTACTCGACTTTTATTTACCTACAATTTTACCCAAGATTTTACTCGACTTTTATTTACCTACAATTTTACTCTTACTCTTACCCACGTTTAACCCACTTTCTGTAATTTGGGCCGTAGAGTACTTAACCGTCAATTTCTCATGTATAATTCAAAGCCATTATGCTCTTGGATAGACTTCAATCAAACTCAAAAATTTCATTTTTTTCCTCAATTTCATTGAATTAACGGCTCTAAAAACAACAAAAGGTTTGAAAAAGCTCAAAAACACATAAATAAAGCGTCAGTGAATATTTTCAAGCGAAAAAACGAATTCAGGAAAATGGGGAGAAAATTTGAACCCTTTCTTCATTTGGGGAAAAGGCCGGAAAAACAACAGGAGACGTTTCTGCACTGTGCAGAACGCAGAAAAAACACTGTTTATAGCTACAGTCATGCTCAAAAGTTTAGGACACCCCATAATTTTATGCATTTTTATTAAATTGCAAGGCTTGTACGTATTTTTATTAGAACATAACAATAAATAAATATAATTTGATCACACTTCTATATCCAATAATGAAATTAAAACATAATTGGGTATCCTTTAGCAGTTATTACAGCTTTCATTTGATCAGGCATTGAACTAATCAATCGTTGACATTCTGCAACAGTTATAAAATTCCAAACATCATAAAATTTTTCAACCATTACGACTTCTGGCCCAGAAACCACTTTTGCATATTTTGTTTTTCAAAATTAACCGAAAGTTTTCAATTGGATTCAGGTCTGGCGATTGGGGCAGCCAAAGTAACAGGAGTGTACCAGTGTCAATAAAGTAATTTTTAGTAATTTTTTCCTTGTATTCGGGATCATTATCTTGTTGGAAATAAAAATATTCTGATGGCTCAGAGAGACACTTTTGAAGTGATTCGAACAATAATTGTCTAATAACTCGATATATGTAAGCTAATGCAGTGAATTTAGAATGACTAGGGATTACTTCTAAGTTGCCCAAGCCATTCCAGCCAAATGCGCCCCAAACTAAAATGTTACCTCCACCTCCATAATTTACCATACCAAGTAGGCACTTCAAGTTAAAACAATCACCAATACGATGACAAACAAGGACCTTCGATTTTTGTGAGAAATACTCAAATTTTGATTCATCTGAAAATAAAACTTGACTCCAATCTTCAGCTTTCCAATGCAAATGTTTACGAGCAAAATTTAGGCACTTTCGACAATTAACTTCATTGATGAATAGTTTGACCCTAGCAGCTAATCCAGCCTTCAGAAGACAAGGACTAATCATTTGGTCACTAACTGGCTGATTTTTACCTCTGTTGTATTCATTAGCGATGTTTTGAGATGATTTTCGTCTATCTGCTAGACTAATTCATACAATACGACAGTCGCCAACTTCATTGGTTTTGGAAGGTCGCCCAGATCGATCCAAATCACGAAAATTTCCACCTTTTGCATATTTTGAAAGAGCATTCATTACAGCATGTCGGCTGATATTTAGCTTCTCAGCAATTTTTTTTCGAAAAGCCAGCATCATTTTTCATGGACACAATTTGAGCCCGTAAAGTTGGGGAAAGTGACCTTTCTTTACGCATTAATAGCGGAATAGCGGAAAACGATAGAGAAATAAGAATTACACCATTAGATTCAGCGAAAAAAACTGTTTAAATTAATTTTCTGTGTACATTTTAATTTGCCGTTTTAGTTTACAAAATTGCTTTCTTAAAAATCACTCATTTCCATGTTTTAAACTGGGATGTCCTAAATTTTTGAGCATGACTGTATGTAGTACTCACTTTCAGTCGAGCTTACCAAGTATGTTCTAATATGAATCATTTTATATGAAAAGTGTGAATAGATAATTATCCCGTGGGATGGGAAGACCGTCAGTGGTGGGAGCGGGATTGGTTAAAGGTAATGCGGGCGGGAAGCGGACAAGTTTTTCGATATGGCGCACACCCCTACTTCCCTTATAGAAGGATGTGTCACGTCGCAAGTATACATTCTCGGTGCTCTTTAAATCTCCTGGAGCAGTCCTATTGACAATACTCAGCTGAAAAAAAGACTAAAGCCATAGGCATACTTGACCAGTTTTTTTTGCGGCCCCAAATTTTGTAGGAAATGATTACTACTGTATTATCTAATGCTTCTAAATGCCCGGATAAGAGTACACCTAATTGGGGGCAGGGAGTTCCAGTGGTTAACGTAAGGGTACGGTCACCAAAATATGTAACGACCAGATTTGTGTGAGATACTTTACTTTTAACCAACGGTCGATACGGCGGGGACGGAATAACGGGACGGGGCGTGGGCGTACGGTTACAACAAAACAACGGATGATCGACGGTCGCTTGAACGTCGACAATACACAATTCGGACGGCGCAGTTGCTTGCAAATAAAATACATGACACGGTTTAATTGCTTTCGAAGACGGTTGCTTGCCAATAAAATACGAACGGCCGCGGATCAAAATTCACAAAATAAGAACTACCAGAATAATTAAATCACGCTTTGCTTCTTCTTTTATACGGCGTTTTTGGCCACTCCCTGGGCGTCGCGGGAGGTCGAGCTTCTGTCCATCTTCTTCCGCCAATCGTCGTTTCCTACTATGCTTTTTATGCTTACTCAGTTACGCCTCTCTAATGCTTTCCTGGTACTGTATGCTTTCTGTGCTTCGCTTGCTTTCTACGGTGGGCTTGGCCACACCTTCGTGCTTCTGTGCATGCTTCCTGTATCGGTTTCTCTGTATACACATGTTTTGTGGGGCCGCCGCTACCGTTACACTTGAGACTACTGTCTGGCGGGGCTTCTACGTATTTTACTGTGTGCAGGTGTTGTTTACGATTTTTACGGGGGATTACGGTAGCTGTGGAATGTGTAATTTAGTGTAGGTTCTAGGGGAACAGCTGCCGTTTGTGCAAATTAATTGGGGCATCTTAATTGGGCTACCAGGGTGTGAACGGATCAAAATAAAGTACTTCACGTAATTTTGTAGGAATGTTTGGGTGTGAATCCCAGACACCCTTGAGACGATAAAATGTGAAAATAAAATAATATCTAATAAATGTCTATCACATACAGTATGCTACATATTTACAGTACTGCTTTAGCAGGTATGTTACATTTCCCTCCTTCCGGAGTTGAACATCCTCGTTCAAGGCTTTCGAGGTTGAGGAGGGGTGGGGGTAGATTTGTTAGCTGCTTTCCGAGGGTAGAAAGGGGTTGTCTCGTTTACATGCACTGTAAATGTGATATTCTTATGGGGGTGTTTGAGTGTAACGTTGGGGTACATGAAATTTGTAACTGTATAGGGCCCGTTTTGGCGAGGGAGGAATTTGGGAGTCAACCCTTGTTTACACGAATGATTTTTATAAAAAATAAGATCACCTGCGTTGTAGTGTATGTTCTGAGCATGCTTGTTATACTGACGGGTATAGTGGTCTTGGGCTTTTTGCAAACTTTTCTGCATGGTTGAGAGTGCTTCTGTAAAATGCGATTTTACACGGAGGGCATAATCGTCTAAATCGACCATGTAGGACGTGGGGAAAAAATTTAAGGCTGCATCTGAGGGCAGATTGGCTTGCCTACCGTGTAGTAGTTCAAATGGGGGATACGATGTGCTATCATTTTTATGAATGTTGATGGAAAAAAACGGCATATGGGAGATAAGTATCCCAATCAGTGTGATTTGAATTGATGTACATGCGGATACGAGTGGCTAGGGTCTGGTTGCAACGCTCAACTTCTCCATTGGCAATGGGATGGTATGGGGTAGTATGAATTTTCTGAGTATTGCATAAACTAGTTATTTGTGAGAAGAGATCGGAGACAAAATCGGAGCCACGATCACAATGGATGATTTTTGGGGACCCATGACGGCAAACAATTTTGGTTACGAATAACTTGGCAATAGTGGCTGCAGTGATGTCAGTGGTTGGGAATGCCTCTACATACTTTGTGAAATAATCGATGAAAACGACAATGAATCGGTTGCCGTCTTCAGTGAGGGGTAACGGTCCCATGCAATCAACACCAACTCTGTCGAATGGGCCAGTCGGCTGAATTGGCACCAGATTTGCATGTACCTTGTGCCTGAGGGCTTTCTGTGTCTGGCAGGGGTGGCAAGTTTTGCAGTAATGTTTGATATCACGGCTCATTTGGGGCCAGAAATATTTTTGTGTGAGCAAGTGTAAGGTTTTGCGGGCAGCAAAATGACCTGTGAATTTGCTGTCATGATGTGAGGCGATGAGGTGCTGGACTTGGGACTTGGGAATGTATAGTTTTGCCTGTTTGTCGACTATACGGAAGAGGATGTTTTGATGCACTGCGAATTTGATCAGAGTAAGGGGGTGTTTTTGGGCGATTTTTGCTAAAATACTTTTGACAGTTGGATCAGTGCGTTGGAGTTTGGCAAAATTTTTCTGTTGTTCTTCTTGTTCAGTTGCTTCAGCTTCCAAAACCGAATTGATAGTGGATATTTCGGGGCGGGTTTCGAGTTGCTCAATATCAAAGGATTGCTTCGCTGTCTCTGAGGGGAATCGAGAAACAGCATCTGCGTTGCGGTTAGCAGTGCTTTTCTTAGGGCGAATGTCTAGCTGAATTCCGGAGAGGGCTAATCCCCAACGGGCAATGCAAGGGGACGGGTTTTCCTTTTGTAAGACTGCCTGCACTGCTGTGTGGTCAGTGTGTACAATAACATGTTGCTGGAAAAGGTACGGGCGGAAATACTTGACAAACTCTACTACTGCAAGGGTTTCCAACTCAGTGATCGGGTAGTTGCGTTCTGCGGGTTTCAATGTGCGGCTCCCAAAAGCAATGAGGCGATCCTGACCTTTACTATCTAGCTGACTGAGAATGGCGCCAATTCCGAGTTTTGAGGCGTCAGTTTGGAGAATAAACGGTTTTGTGAAATCGGGGTGCTGCAGTATTGGGGCATGGATGAGTAATTCTTTGAGCTTATTGAATGCATTTTGCTGTTCGGGGCCCCAGGAAAATTCTGAGTTCTTTTTGAGTAGCGATGTGAGTGGGCTAGAAACTTGAGAGCAATTTGGGATGAATCTGCGATAATACGAGGGTAGGCCAAGGAATGACTTAACTTCTTTTGAGCTTTTGGGTGTGGGTATGTCATAGATGGCCTGTACCTTATGGGGATCTGGTGAAATGCCTTGTTGAGAAATGACGTGGCCTAAGTATTGGACTTGGGGCTGGCAGAATTTGCATTTTTGTATGTTTAGCTTAAGGCCTGCTTGTGAGAATCGAGCAAGAATAGTGTCTAAATGTCCCAGCATTTGGGCATGGGAGTCTGCGAATACCAAAACATCGTCGAGATATACAAGGCATGTGTTCCATTGGAGTCCCAAAAGAATAACATCCATTAACCTTTGGAATGTGGCTGGGGCATTGGTGAGTCCAAAAGGGAGGTAATTGAATTGATACTGGCCGGCTGAGCAATTAAAGGCCGTTTTTTCTCTGTCTGCTTGTGCTATGGGAATGGAATAATATGCATTGGATTGGTCAAGGGACGTAAAATATTTCATTCCACGTAAGGTGTCTAGAATTTCGTCTATGCGGGGCAAGGGGTATGTATCTTTTTTGGTGACTTTATTGAGACCTCTAAAATCGATGCATAAACGATGGCCTCCATCTTTTTTGGGGACTAAAACTGTGTTGGTACACCATGGAGAATTGCTTTGGCTTATGACACCTGCTGCTGCGAGTTGCTCAATTTCTGCTTGTATGATTTGCTTTTCTTTTGGGGAAGTCCGATAAAGTTGTCTACGTATGGGTTGGGAGCCATTGGTGTCAATTGTATGTGAAACAAGGGTGGTTCTACCTACGTCCATTTTGGATTCAGCATATAATGTAGGATACTTCGATAGGGCGCGTAGGAGTTGTGTCTTTTCTGCTTCTGTCAGGTCACTGGAGGTTAAATTAACATTTTCTTTTAACCATGTGAATGTATCAAAACGGTTGGGCTGGTTTTGCGTGGAGGGGATTACTTTAGTGGAAGCATTTTGTTTTGGGATGTAACATGAGACTGTACCAATGCATGTTCCAGGGTAAAGAATTTGGGCTGTTTCTTGTGTGTTCAGGACGGATATGCGTATGGGACTGTTTTGATTTTCCGAGATACAAGCTGCGAAATGGAATTTGGGATTCTGCTTGGGTTTTGGAGTGAATTCGAGCTGTTTAACTTGTAGGTACGATTTGGGCAAGGGGACAGTAAATTCGGTTACTGTACAGGGTGGTAATTCTAATTTTTTGTCTAAATAAGTTCCACCACGGGTCGAAAGTGGACTGTATTCTAGGCCGTCACAAGATAGTATGACATTGCCAAATTTGACCTGTGATTTTTGATTGTTGATAGTGTATTCCGAAAATCGACTGAGAAAGTTTTTGCCTAGAAGGATGTCTGCTGTGCAATCTTTTTGGACATGGACCATGATTGTTTCCTGGATTGTTTGGGCTGTCACAGTGACAAAAGTGGTCCCTACAAAGTGAATCGGAAGATTATTTGCTGCTTTTGCTTGGACTAGCGGGGGTTTCATGTCTAACTGTAGGATTTGAGCGATTTGGGAATCAATGAGTGAGTAAACTGCACCAGTGTCAATCATGCCTTTTGTCATTAATTTGCCGTTAAGTGTGATTGGAATATGAGGGGTATGTTTCTCAGGTACATTTGGGGTGGCTTATTTGATGCAGATTGGTGAATTTGATTAATGAGTTCGATTGCAGGAGTTTGGGGGGTATCAATATCAACAAGGACGTATTTCTGTTGCGTTTGTGCCCCACGACGATTAGCTAATTCTAAGAGAGCATGGCCGAATGATGGGGGTATGGTCTCATGTAAACGTCTGTTGTTTGATGGTATTTCATATGCATGTTCAGTTGCGGCATGGTGCTTTGGAGAAGGGAAATATTTTCGAAGAACGAGAAACGAATAAAAGACGCCTGCAATAACTACAGTAATAACAGCTAGATTGATAATGATTTGCAGGGGTCCTTTGAGTAAATTGTTTAATCCGTCCGTGAGACTTTGGGTGGTACCGGTTATTACATAATCGATGCCTTGACCGGCGCCAGAGAGTGTATTTCCGAGTGCTTGGCCAGTGCCTGAGATCATGTTGTAAACTGTATCCAAATTGAGAGACATTTGGGCGGTGTAATTGACGAGTTTTTTGACAACGTTTTCCAGTGTGTGAGTTTTGTAAATGTATTGTTTCAAAAAGAGTAAGTTGGTTGAAATAGTTGCAAGTTGATCATGAAAAATGGCAGGTGTATTAAAATGGAAAAGGGAGAAATTTTGGTTCCAGACGATTTCTAAAGGTAAATATGTGACATGCGGGGATCCTGTTTCACTGACCCATGTATTATTCTGTTTGTAAAGGGCTACATGCATGTGATGGCAGTCAACGGCTTGTGAAAAAGGGGCCAAATCGTTGCCTCCTGGATTTGAAAACATGAGTTTGGTTCCTACCAGAATGGGCAAAAGTTTGTAGCATGTTTGGTTTATTTTATGGTTGTAAAAGACTTTGGATGCGTTTACTTGTTTACAGGGCCAGATGGTGAGGGCTTCTCCTGTGAATTCTGCTATTATGTCGGTTCTCTGTAGAAATGCACGCGCTCCAAGGGTTGCATCAAGGCCCAAGATTTGCCATATGAGATCAAGGTGACGCTGTGCCTGTCTGCATAATTCACTCCATACATTTTTGAAATTTTGAATTTTGAATTCCTGGATTTTGTTTGCTAGATAATTTAGTTTCGCGTTAATGGGCTCAAAATCATCAAAATCGTAGAGTGTAGTATGAGTTTCGTTGGTTTTTGGGGTTAAAAATGCATTACGATGTGGTGTGCTTTTGTCTAATTGTACAATAATGCCTTGTTCGGTTAGAATGCTGTCTTGGATTTCTGGGCAATTGGGGTTCGAAAAGAGTGTGTTTTTAACTGAGAATGCACCTTGTAGCTCTTCTATTATCATGTGGGTTTGCGTGAGTTTGATGGGATGTGTATTTTTGTATTCAAAAGGGCATAAGTTTTCGAATGCTGTTTCATTCCAGATAATGGATCCGGCGGCTGTGACACAATGACCTGATGTCGGTTTGCATGACCCCAGGTCACCTAATGTACCTGTCATAGATTTTCCATTCCAAGATGCTATTTGTCCTATTTCTATGATGACGTTACTGACCAAGGTACAGTGGTCTGTACAACACCATGCATATTCTAGGCTTAGGGAGTTGTTTGTTGACCAAAATCCTGGTTGGGTTTCGTACAATTTTTGACCGTTGTGTTCTTTGTCTATAACGATTGCCTTACAAACATGTGGGGTTAGATTTTGCATTTTCATTTGGTCGAAGACAATACCTTTTGAGCCAAAAAATCCTGTATTAGTACAAATTTTGCGTTTGGGAACACTGCATTTGTATGCGTTTGTTATGTGAGGTTTAGTGGAGGGGATATAGATTTTTCCGAATGTCTGTACCGGTTTGTCTACTGTGGAAGGGGGCATGCATGATACAAGTTTTGGTATGCTGAGTGAGTGACCCCTCAATGAAGTTCACACATCTGAAATTGGGCACTACACGATGTGGGGATTATTATGCATAAAAATATACAATACAACAGCCAATATAGTGTTTTAGTTGAGGCGGCCGGGTACTGTATATTTTCGTTCTGGCCGGTTCGGCGTGGCGGCTTTTGGTGTTGTTTGGTTCTGGGCTGAGGGGGGTGGCCGGTTTGCAATCTGAACGGTCTGTAAAATTTTAGAAGTTGAGTCATGGGATGGGGTTTGGACTTGCTTACTTGTGGGGGTCAGTAGCAGTGTTTGGCCGGGGCAGAATTGGTAAATCTCAGGGGTCAGGCCATGGAGAAGGGACAACAAGTTACGACCTGTTTTCGAAGGAGTTTCGGAGGCGGTGGGCGACTTGGTGTCTTGCTTTCGGGGGATCTTGTAGCCTACAGGCAGCAATTTTTCGATTTTTGCAGCTTCAGGCGTGGGGGGTGGTGACATGGCGCACCAATCGGGTACGTCCAGGTTGAGGACGTATTCATCACTACGGTGGTGGGTAGTGGGCATAATTGTTCCTAAAGTAGTCTGAGGGCCGTTAGTTATGGCGGGTAACTTTGAGTAAAATGCAGGGTCATCAATGTCCATGAGGGGTTGGGGTTGCCTGTACCCAATGCAATTTTGAATATTACAACTCTGTTGATTCAGACAGTACCTGCTTGTATGACCTCTTTGCTTGCATATAAAACATTGAAAATTTGAGTAGGGTTTCGAAAGGCAGTTATCAGATCTATGTCCTGTTTGGGAGCAGTGGATGCATCGGCTTTTACAATCACGTGTACTGTGATTATTATGAAAACAAATTTCGCATGATTTCTGGGTGCCTACTGATTTACAATTACGAGCTACATGTCCAATTTGTCCACACTGGAAGCATGTGGGTTGCCTAGGGGTGGTATTGTTCCTGTAAGCATTATTCCTGCTGAAAGTATTGTTACTGAAATTGTTGTAGCTACTCTGTTGTGGGGGTTAAGGTTTTTGTTTGATCTGCAACTGTAAATCTTTTACTTGTTGTTCTAACTGATGCAAAAGGTCCTGTTGGTCTGTATTTTTGGTTAGGGAAAAGATGGGTTCGGGTTTTGGGGGTGTGAAGGAAAGGGTGTTAGATTTTAACTAATTTCTAAGAATTTGCTGTTCGATGTAAGCTGCTTCATCTGACATTTCTTTTAAAGTTGCGAACCGTCTATACTTAATTGCTTCCCTGATTTCGTTTTGCATGCCTTCTACAAAGAGGGGTTTTATGATCATTTCTCGTGCCTCTGTGTTAAAGTTAGGGTAGGAGAGGGTTGCAAGGTGTTCTAGATCAAACAAGAATTCAGTTACGGTTTCTGATCGCTTTTGTTTTCTCTCACGTAAAAATTGTTGATGTAGCTCATTGTCTCTATTGTTTGGGAAAAATGCCTGTAATGCGACTTTATACTGCTCGTATGTGTGGGGAGGGTTTTCGGAATTGGCTAAACTTTTGAATTTTGCTAACGCGGCTCCTCCTAAATGAATTTCTAAACATGCCAACTTTAACTGTACGTCTGTATCTTTCATGCCTAGGAGTGCCATGAATTGTTCTAATCTTTTGTTCCATTCACCAAAATGTTGGGTCACGCCGCCCGTGAATACTGTAGGTTTCGCGTAGAAATTATTTGCCATGTTATTACGAATGTTTGCTGTTCTGAGATCGTCTATTAGGGTAGGGTTTACTGTATTCTGATTCAATTGTGTGCGTAGGATACGAAAATTTTCTGAAAATAAATCGTTTATCTGTTCTCTAACGATTTCTCCTAAATGATCTTGCGTTTGGTGGGTCATTCTTGGTTTACGCTGGGATTTCTGCTTAAATGCTTCAATTTTTGCCTCATGCTGTATTCGTTTAAATGTATCGCTTAATGTCTCGTTGGAGGGGATTTCCAGTTTGCTTTCTACGAATACTGTCTTACTGTAGGAAATGATTACTACTGTATTATCTAATGCTTCTAAATGCCCGGATAAGAGTACACCTAATTGGGGGCAGGGAGTTCCAGTGGTTAACATAACGGTACGGTCACCAAAATATGTAACGACCAGATTTGTGTGAGGTACTTTACTTTTAACCAACGGTCGATATGGGGGGGATGGAATGATGGGAGGGGGCGTGGGCGTACGGTTACAACAAAACAACGGATGATCGACGGTCGCTTGAACGTCGACAATACAGAATTCGGATGGCGCAGTTGCTTGCAAATAAAATACACGACACGGTTTAATTGCTTTCGAAGACGGTTGCTTGCCAATAAAATACGAACGGCCGCGGATCAAAATTCACAAAATAAGAACTACCAGAATAATTAAATCACGCTTTGCTTCTTCTTTTATACGGCGTTTTTGGCCACTCCCTGGGCGTCGCGGGAGGTCGAGCTTCTGTCCATTTTGTTCCGCCAATCGTCCTTTCCTACTACGCTTTTTATGCTTACTCAGTTACACCTCTCTAATGCTTTCTTGGTACTGTATGCTTTCTGTGCTTTGCTTGCTTTCTACGGTGGGCTTGGCCACACCTTCGTGCTTCTGTGCATGCTTCCTGTATCGGTTTCTCTGTATACACATGTTTTGTGGGGCCGCCGCTACTGTTACACTTGAGACTACTGTCTGGCGGGGCTTCTACGTATTTTACTGTGTGCAGGTGTTGTTTACGATTTTTACGGGGGATTACGGTAGCTGTGGAATGTGTAATTTAGTGTAGGTTCTAGAAGAACAGCTGTCGTTTGTGCAAATTAATTGGGGCATCTTAATTGGGCTACGGGGGTGTGAACGGATCAAAATAAAGTACTTCACGTAATTTTGTAGGAATGTTTGGGTGTGAATCCCAGACACCCTTGAGACGATAAAATGTGAAAATAAAATAATATCAAATAAATGTCTATCACATACAGTATGCTACATATTTACAGTACTGCTTTAGCAGGTACGTTACAGCATACTTTTGTGTGGTTCCGCAAAAATGTGGAACCGGAAAACCGAAATTAAGCATAGTTAACCGCATTTTCAAACCGGAGATTACTTAAGGGATGCAAGGTTGTTCATTTAAGTTAAAATACGGAGAATGAAACATCCACTGTACACATTGAAAATCTATAATTATTCGATTTTTTAATTTGTTAAATGAATTTTAATTTTTTAATCGTGAGTGCTTAATGAGGGAGCACTTTTTCCGTGAAGTTTCTTCAACATTGAAGAATATGAATTCTTCAAACAGAAAGAATTTCGTCCATTTTCTAGGCTCAATATGTTTATTTTCCAAATACAAAAAGCTATGTTTATGACGTAAGAAATTCAAATTTTTTTTCACAATCAGATTTTGGCAAACTAAAGGTGGAAAATCCTGCGTTTCATCATGTTCGTCGAAAAACAATTCAAGATCAACATTTTTCCGCGGGTCTTTCAGGACAAGTAGGAGCAGGTGGACAGAGCAAATTCTGGAAAAAATTGAGTTTTCTAGTTGATAAAGATCATGTATTCAGTGTTATTCAGCGCAAAACAGCATATACTGTATCAAGTGCGGCCACCGGAACCTCAAAAAGTACTTCACTCGAGAACTCTTTGCGGGTCCATAAACCGCACTAAACCGCAATGCGGTTGCGGGTTGCCACCCCTGTGCGGGCCGCACACTTTTTTGCCCGTTGCGGCTAAGTATGCCTACGGCTTTAACATTTCTGAACTTCTGAAATTTAGTTTAGCCATAAGTAACATCATTTATGTTAGACCTTTATCTTCCTCATTGGATAATAAGTTGAGCTGCATACCATCGAGGCCGTTTTCATGGAAGTCACCAATAGCTCAGCGTTTCCACAGGTAAGAAACACTGTAGTTCTCTATCATCGCCTGGGACCTGTTGCATAAAACGTACAAGCTACAAGCAGCGATCGACAGAGCCCGGGCACCCCCGGTCAGATCGTACCCGGACTTGGTTAAAATGAATTATTTTCTATTTACTTCATTGAAACATCAAATATACGGGCTGAATAATTAAAAAGCAAAAAGTGCAGACAGTGCAATGCATGAGTAGAGCTTTACACCGAGTATCTGAATCACCCGGGTATACCCAGGTACAGTTTCATTGGTTGAAAAAATGTACTGCGTTAATTTAATTGGTTGGGGAAATGTACTTTACTGCATCTTAACCACATATCTAAGCCTATAGTCTGTTTTTCTTGAAATGCTTCCGAATAATGAAAGTGGAAAGCAAGTAGTATTTCAGATTTTTGCGATTATCCGATAAACAATATATCATGTAGGACTGTGAGCAGTAACAGTAACTGACCTAACTTCAACAATTTTTCGAGTGAAAAATTTGATAGTAAGGTCTTTATGTAAACGATTTTGAAGACAGTAATGATTTGTGTCACTTTTCTATTTGGAAGCATTTTATAAAAAACAGACTATAAGTCTAAAGGCCGATGTATAGTAATCCGTAATCCTGATCCTTAATCCTGAATTCCTGACCCGATAAGGATCAGGAAAGGATAGGACCAGGTAAAGTCTTCCTTAACGTCCCTAAATTTAAGGATCGGGACGACTACGTGAGAAATATTTTGCAGTAAGATTATATATTGAGATGCGTAAGTTGTATAAATAAAGACGACTCCAGACAGTAGGTTTTATACATTTTATTGATCTTGTTCATTATTCTGATTATTTTTTTGTTTTCATTCACGTTGCACATGCGTTTACATTATTTTGTTTTGGTGTTTTTTGTTTATTTGTCATATTTTAATTCCTCCTTAATTAATTTTTAAAATTTTAAATTTTAAAATTTTCCAAATTTTAAATTTAAAATTTTTTAATTTTTAATTTTAAATTTTTTAATTTTAAAATTTTAAACTTTAAATTATCAAATTTTTCAATTTTCAATTTTTCAATTTTGAATTTTTGAATTTAAATTTTTTAATCTTAAATTTTTTATCTTAAATTTTTTATTTTAAATTTTTTAATTTTAAATTTTTAAATTTTAAATTTTTAAATTTTAAATTTTTAAATTTTAAATTTTTAAAATCTAAATTTTTTAATTTTAAATTTTTTAATTTTAAATTTTTAAAATCTAAATTTTTTAATTTTAAATTTTTTAATTTTAAATTTTTTAATTTTAAATTTTTTAATTTTAAATTTTTTAATTTTAAATTTTTTAATTTTAAATTTTTCAATTTTGAATTTTTTAATTTTAAATTTTTTAATTTTAAATTTTTTAATTTTAAATTTTTTAATTTTAAATTTTTTAATTTTAAATTTTTTAATTTTTCAATTTTAATTTTTCAATTTTAAATTTTCTATTTTAAAAAGTTTTCAATTTAAAATGTTAAGATTTTCTAATTTTAAACTTTAATTTCCTTTAATTTTAAATTTCGAATATTTTAATTTTAAATTTTTTTAAATTAATAGAGTTTGACATTAAAATTAGTTAATTTTTTAGAAAGTTAATTTAAATGAAAACGCTGGAATCAATCAACAAAAGCCGCAAATCTGCCGTTTTGTTGTAAACAAACATGGCTACAGTATTACAACGCGCTGTAGTTGCAAAGTATTGCACTTGCGTAAAGTGCACATATTTCACCGAAAAACATGAAAAATCTATTTCTTAGCTGACTACTTTATCTTATCTGGTAGAAAATTCTTAGTTTTTGCTAATTTCACTTCATTTTACATTCCAATTACCGGAAAATGTAACTAGGATTATGCGCAGGCTGAAGCCATTACGCATTTGATGAGTATTTACTGTAGCGTGTAGCTTTCCCGATCCTTAAAAAGTACAGAAGGCTTGTACTTTGTTCCCGACGTCAGGAAAGCCGATCCTTTCCCGATCAGGAAGACATCAGGAACACCTTTCCTTATAAGGTCGGGAACACTATCCCGATCCTGATTTCAGGATTACGGATTGCATCAGGATCGAAAATTTAGGGAACGAGCTTTCCTGACTCAGGAAAGGTCATTTTTTTAAGGATCAGGACGACTATACTTAACCCTAGGTCTAAATCTTGTCTAAACCAAAGCCAAAAAATTAATTAGAACGAAACTCAAAAATTTGATGAATTTTTTTCGACCAATAAGATCGATGTTTGTGCTCTATCTGTTGCAAGACACTGTGATTCCCCACCATGTCCACAGTTTTGGGTCGCTTTTGGCAGCTTTTTCGCGGTTTCACTGTGGTTTCTAAGCCGGTTTTTGGTTTTTTGTAGTTTTCGCGTTTTTAGGACACACAATTTTTTATCTTTCCATGCTTCTAAAATAGAAAATACTTGAAATTTTCCTGCCCTTTGCACCAGATATCAAATAATCTGTAGTTCTTGGTCTTCTCAATCCATAATTAAGAAATGTTGTCATAACTTCGCATTTGCATCAAGATTATATTTTCAAAATCTTTTTGTGATGTCTAAAAATTTTTGACTTTGCTGAACATAAATTTTTTTGCATTTGGGAAATGATTAAAATGTCATCAACAAGAACAGAATTTATTTCTCTAATTGAGTTCAAGAGTTCAAGTTGTGTGTTGCTTGCCAATCTTTGGTGCAACTTCATCCTTAACTGGGGGTAAGGTATAGGGAGCCAGACCTTGAATGAGATGAATGGAGTTCTAGTTATGTCATCTGTGATGACCTGTTTGGCATGACTATTCTCCATTTGTCCTTAGCTTGGGGTGAGATATAGGGATCCAGACATTGGATGGGATGAATGGAGTTCTAGTAATGTCATCTGTGATGACCTGTCAGTTGTCATAAGTTAATTAGGAATTTTGAAAATCGATAGATGTCCAGGATTATAAGGCTTGCTCTGAAGTTGATTGTATCTTGTTGATGTTCAAACATTTAGAGCTTCTATGTGCAAATTATTGAATAACGTTTCTATTGTGGTATCAATCTTGTGATTTTTATGTTTAACTGTCATCAGCTCTATGTTTTGACTAGCCTATATCGATATTATGCAACAAGCCTGGGCCCGGTGAAATTTTGAGCCCAGTCGATTATCGGCTACAAGTCACAACTGAAAAAAGCTGCCAGTCATACAAGTTGGCGTTGCATATAAATTTTTTTCCCACAAGCAAAAAATTACTAGTCCAGAGTCAATTTTTCATGTCATACGAATATGTTACAATTCTAGGACTTGTAATGTACAATTGTAGTTTTTCAAGGTTACAAGCCCTACAAGTATAAATTACAAGCACTTTTTTGAATGCATTTTTATAGGGCGATTTTACATGCTGTACAAGTATATTGCAAGTGCACGGAAAACCGTTGCACAGTTTTTTTTCAGTTATACACTGCATGGCGACAATGCCCTCAACAATTTTGTAACAATCAAAATTAATTTGAGGATGAACGTTGGGGACATGTATTATTATTTTCTTCTATAAAATCGTCTTGAGAATCGCTACTTAAAGTAAAAAATCCATAATAGCCTAAAAACAGAAAACTGTACATGCAAGTGTGAAAATTTCTTGGGGGGCAATTGCCAATAACGTTCCTGTTGTCACATTAGGCGGAATGGGAGCCATGACACATTAAATGAAAAGTGGACAGTCATGTTGATGGGAAGAAACCCATGATATATTGCTAGAGAATACAGCCATGTCACTGTGAGTGACATGCTGTGACCCCGTTAGGTGGCTCGTGGATTCAATCTCGGGAACCTAACCCAGCTAGTACTGGCTATAGGAAGGCCTATAGGGTACTTTGGTGCTGTCCTGGGGTTCTGCGATAGAGTAATGGACAACACCACCAGGTCAGGGGTGGCAATCCCTGGTCCCATTCAGTATGAATGATGGACAAGGTCAATCATAGAATGACCTGATATAGGGGACCTGATCATAAACCTAAATCCCCTTTTTAGCCCTAACCCAAGAGGTACAAGGGCTCCTCTAACTGAGGGGAGACTCAAGGGAAAACGGACTTACGAAAGGGTTCCCTAAAATACACCCTCAACAACAACAATCCCCTGAGAAGACTTACCTAGTCCTGTTTCTCAAATGCGATTCGGCACGAGGGTGACGGGTCCCTGTGGACGTGAGTTTGGTTGGCAAACGGGGGTAGTAATGGTCTGCTTAATTTCGGCGTGGTGGGTTAGCTCGGGAGGTCGGGGGGCGATGCTCAAACATTCCATGAACAGAAAGGCAGGTGTGACTAGGCGCTAAGGGGTGACAGGTATGTTCCTGAATGGGTCAGGCGGCCGATGCAGTTGACAAGTAAACATATGCAAATTTTTTGAAGTACTGTAGGGTGGCAGATGCAATACAATATAGTAAAAATATATGTAAATTGGAGGGAAATGGACGCTGAGCTTAAGACAAAAGACAAAGTTGGAGAGCCCAAAAATGAGTACAAAACTAACGAAGCAAGCCCTTTTAAGGACCTCTTAGGCCTACAGTATGGCCTGGGCAGAGCTTATGACGCACAAGCTAACTTCTGCAGCGGAAATGGGTGCAGAAGATGCCTATGGTCACATAGACATTTTCCAGTTCAAATACATTTAGCATTGGGGACAAGTTACATCCCCATGCTAAACATATGAAGGTCTTTTAATGAGAACTTCCAAACTAGTCATTTTGGGTAGCAAAACGTCGCTAGTTTTTACTGATAAGAGGTGCACATGATGCTCCAATTATGTCCATGAGCTCATATAGCTTATCTGGTGGAAATTTTGATTAAAGGGGTCACACTGTAACCTACGTGCGGAACAGAAAAACAACAAAACGCAACAAAATGACACACACGAATGCATGTAAAACATAATGAATGAAACGAAATAAAAGTAAGTAACTGTCAAACAAAAAGTGGCGAAAAACATAAAGTATCAACATGATGTAAATCAGGTGAGGTTGGGCAAAATTGATCGGCATGTGACACTGTGCAAAGTAAAGGGTAAACTATGTCAAAAAAATCCACCCCACACATTCATGTATGTGAAAACACTTGTAGGACTTGTAATTGATTTGTTAATGTACATTTTACTAAGAGTTAAATATCACAACAAATTAATCCAAAGTTTATACAATTCTAAAGAAAAATGGCTTGTTCATCCATTACACCTAAATTTAAAAAACAAAATGCCAAAGGATAAGAAGAAATTAAGCAAAACTAATTATTTATTAGTGAAATTTGATTTGTAACTCTATCCCATGTTAAAACATTACAAGTCTTTTTACAATTGTAGCACTAATAGTTTTGTGCGAAGCCCATCTTGTACAACTTTCAAATTCAACCAGATATGTGTGTTAAAAATGTTTAACTACACCTGTAACTGACTTGTAGCTACAAGTAGTTTTATGCAACGCTGCGCTTCTAAAATTTCTCTTGTAGGACTTGTAATCGTTACAAGTGCTTTTATGCAACACCAGCTTGTAAATTACAGTTGTAGCACTTGTAAAAATTTCACTTGTAGGACTTGTACTTGCAGCTTGTAACTTGTAACTTTTATGCAACAGAATTTACAATTAATTTTTGGCTTGTAGGACTGTAACAACTACAAGTGTTTTATGCAACAGGTCCCTGCAGGTAGGAAAAAATGCATATTCATGAACCATGGCAGAAATGAATTAATGATTTTAGTTAGAGGTTAAATGAAAAAAGGTGATTATCGATCGTCTAAGAGTCAAAGTCTGTAAGATTGACCTGAGCATCATTATCAATTGCGATAAAGAAAAGTTGTCCTAAAGTTTGCATGTTGTTCAGTTTTTTACACTGATTATCATGATAACAATCATTTTACACAAAACTCGTTTTTCACGATTCTGTAGGCATGTTAAGTTGCAAAAATTTTACTAAAACTGCAAAATGATTGATGTTGCATTTTCATGTGCAGTTCTGTCGATTTGTATTACGTAAATTTTGTTCGAACTTCCTATGATATAGCAGATGTTGCCACACATTTATGCGTCCTATTTATAACAAATTTATAACAAAAAAGTTGGTCAACTTTTTGATGAACAAAAAAAACATTTAAAGATTTATCTGTTAAAAAATTCTACATATTGTGAACTACAGTAACCCAAATAGGTTCAGCGGGCTGAACTCCAAATTTTTCCAGCTAAAAGAGCAACGCTATGGCCTTGAAGGAGCCAAAAATAAGGAAAACGAACGTTCCATTAATTGAGCTATAGTGCTTCAAAGTACATCAATTCATTATGCATAACATTGTAATTTTGGTCAATGAATATTGGTACAAGCCATGAACATAGGGAGGTCTTGACTCCAACCAAATTTTGAATGACCTTCGCCAGATTCTTGCTAACCCCCAGCAGATTTGACCACCCAGCATTGATAAGAGAGACGATGGAAGAAAATGACAAACATGGCAAAGATGTCATAAGAGTGACAAAATTATTAATAGACTAATGAAAAAGACTGCTAACATTCATGACAAATTTCAAAATTTCCTTTTGCTTCTATCAGCCAAATTCCAAAGACGACTCGCATTAAAACCAGAAGGACATCGACCCACAAACAGGACTTGTGTCATCAAGCGAGAGATAAAGCAAAACAAAACGTTAAGAAATTCTAAAAAAGATGATATTAAATATGTCTGACATGATTTTATGGATTTACTGAGGTCGTCGCGCGTGGACTCAGATTTATCAAGATGAATTACGTAAAATTATTTTGCCTTTGTAACAACCAATGTATAATTTAGAAGATTTTGTAAAAGTAGTTCCTGACACAAATGTGAGCTTTAAAATGTTCGTGGTTTGTTGGTAGTTTCGACAAGAGAAAAATTATAAGTCCAACCGAAAACCGTTAAAAGGAAAGTATAAAATGATATTTCTTTCCGATTTTTATTTTGCACTTAAATACGTTATAAAATACTAGACATAGCCAATAAATATTTCTCGCCACGCCCGATATTGACAGAATGTGATATCCTGATAGGTTCCTCAAAACGTTTATCCTCAGTCTGGCTATTATTTTCTGTTAAGAGGATATTTCTTTCCAGACCTCCACTCAAGAATTGAGAAAGTGTTTTCCACTTTCGTTCTTCAATTTATACATCGTTAAACTTTTATGCGATATCCCGATGTGGTTTTTGTACAAGTGGAGGGGATGTCGGTCGGATCTACCAACGCCCAACGTTTTGGAATTATTCGTCCATTTAGTAACTTTTGTATTTATAGAAGATGTGGTGTTCTACGCCATGCATAGGTAAATTTTAGTACGTTTAGAGGTAGTAGAGTTAAAGCGTCATTTATACTTGCCTTTCCCGATGGAACGGAACGGATGGAGGTTAAAGTCGATCATTTTCTATAAAATTGCAGTTCCTTTCCGATCGAAAGTGGATTTTCAGGCTGAACGTTTCAAGCTGTTGGCGAGGCGTTCCTCGAAAAAGGCAAGTATAAATGACCCCTCTACGGTTGGTCGTTTTCCGCAAAATTACAGTTATCTTTTCCGACACCAAAAGTGGATTTTCGGGCTAATGGAACGGGACGGATTGTCAACAGCTTGAAAGCTTGAAACGTTCAACCTGAAAATCTACTTTCGATCGGAAAGGACAACTGCAACTTTGCGGAAAACGACTGACGGTAACCTCCAATCCAACCGAACGGAACGAAAATTTCCTTTCATTCGGTTACGTTGCGTCAATTGCATTCCGTTCCGACGGAAAAAGCATGTATAAATGCGAATATTTTGTGGAAAACTTTCAACACAAATTACGAATAAAAATTGAAAATTCAGAGCATAAAATTGATTCCTTGAACAGGCGAGTGAATCAAACTAATTTTTACATGGCATAAATGCGAAGTGACCAAGTGAAAAAGCTGGGATCTTATGATAGACATGTTATGCTTTTATTGGCAAACTTGCTGTTTTTCAGTCTCTATTTTCTGTTTCTTCCTTCCTATGCTTGACAGTTTCTGTCTATTTTTTTTTATTGTGATTTCCTCCATCTGACTGCTTTTGTGATTTTTTCTCAGCTGAAATCAATATGAAGAAATTATGTTAGTAAATTTTTCCAAAGCTTGTCTTTAGTAATTTTTTCAATTTCTGTCTCGGAATTTATCCGATCTCACTCGAAAAATAGTCTAGTGTATAGGCAATAAATTTTCAGCACATTCAGTTCAAAGTATAATTTTCCTAGCATGTTGTTTCGTGCGTTTTTGATTTCAACTTTTCTAATGATTTTATTATCATTTTTCCTCATTTGATCATTGTTAAGTCAGTAAGGCAATTTGAAATAGCAAAATGTTTAAAAGTTACCATCATCATCAGTGATGACATGAAAAACATTTTAGGAGCTTAATTTTCAATTTTAAAAGTTTAAAAGCAGTGAACACTGGTCGATTTTGTGGAATTTATATGACCAGATATTTTTATATCCGAACTCTTCAAAAACGGATATGCGGATGTCAACAAAATATCCTAGGAATATCACTAGTTAGAAGGATTTCAAATATTTGTAAATGCCTGCATTGTATCCAGGTCATTCCATTCATCGAAAACGTTCGGCCGATTTCATGAAAAACATCACGAATACCGATACTCGTTCGCTTTGGTCGGCACTTACTCTAACCCAGTCGACTTTATATGCAAACATGTCGTTGTGCCGACCATGGGACCATTATTATTGGGAAGCCATACAGTGACAAGGATAATTTGGTAAATCAAAAAATCTGTTCCACCCAAGCTTCTTTTCCGCGCTGTGCGGACGTTTTTTTTGGCCGTGCAGATAAAATTTGGGCGTTTTCTGCTCAGAAAAAAATTTCAGAATGAGTAGTTGAAACAAATTGGGTTTGGAAATTCAAACGCCAAAATTTTCTGGTAGTTCATGTCTGATAACTGAAAGTAATTTAGCTTATTCCTCTTCGATCAAAATTGTTTATTTGTCTCATCGTAGTCAAATTTATTTGTCTCATCGTAACATTAACGAATGTAAATAAACGGTTGAGATCAAGTCATTTGAAATGTGATGAGAAATGAAATGTACTGCAAAAAATAAGAGCACTTTTGACATTTTTCTCTATATCACCATGAGGCAGGTTCACCGTGAAATTGCACACTGTAATGATGGATTTCAATGAACATGTATTCAAGGCACGGCTGTTTTGCAGCCTATGACCGATAAAGGTATTTTTAGGATGCCTGATTGATATACTGTGTATTTTCGAGATGCAAAACATTAATGGAAAATGATAGAAATCTAGCTGGTTGAAAGATCCAATTTATTCGTTCTTTGCCCGGTTTTTATGATTTTGATTGCCGATCAACCGATACAATTTCGATTGATTTGCAGCTGATTTATTTTGCTTTTGTAGCTGCTCGAGGACACTGTCTATCTATTGCAAATATTAGCACGTTGCCTTGGTTTGCTACCAAACACTTGTGTGTCAATTGATGCTTTCTTTTACCGTTGCAGGTACGTTATGGCGATTGCATACAACGTTTTCCATCATTCCGGTTATTCCTTCCCACTGTTGCCGTCGTCAGACTACCATTCTCATCATCATTATGAGTAAAATTGTTTTTTTACATCGCCTTGACCAAAGCACTGTTTTTTAAAGCAAATGGTAGACAAATACTTTCCAAGCTCGAAAATAAAACTCATGAAGCTCATATTCTTCGATCAGTTATATACTTACTGTAACCATATGCATATATTGAAAATTACTACAAAAGGGCTAAAAATTTTATTGCTTCATTTCAGTTGCGCTTGGAATTTCGGCGTTATGGGATTTATGGATTTCGCGTTTAATACCGATTGTGTACAATTCAGGGGACATCCAAAAAAGAATAAAATTAGGTGAAATTAATTGGTGACATTTTAAAATAAAATTCAACGTCAAATAAACTCCATTGACTTTTTAATCATGGTTTTAAGCTATATCTTGCCTTCCTCATTCTACGTTGAACGTCAAATTTCTATCGATGACAAATCTCTTCCTTCTGAAATGCTTGGCAGTTGAAACCAGAGAGCAAAATTATATTTTTTTATTTTTGCCAAACCAAACGTCTTGCACAGCTGAACATTTGCTAGATTACTTGATTAAGTCTTAAGGCGGGTTCATACTTCATTCGGCCTCCGGCATCCGGCAAGTTATTTTTAGCTTTTGGCATTCAGTGTCCGGCATCCGACAATTTGGCTTCCGGCATCCGAATTAAGGTGTGTTTATACTTTGATGGATATCCGTCACGGATCCGTGACGGATCTCCGGAACCAATCAAAATAGTCACGTGATTCCGTCAAAGTAAAAACGCAAAAAAATTTTCACGGATCCATCACGGTTCCGTGACGGAAAGTATACCCCGGATATTTAGAAAATTTTCTAAACGTCCGTCATTTTTCGTCGGACATTTGCCTAGTCAGTTTTCTTCCGTTTTTGATCTGATATCTGCCCCAAATTCGATTGAAACTTGTTCTAAAAGCCTCAATATGTTGTTTGAATGTCTGTTTAATGAAATCCACTGGGAAAACTGACCTAGGAGTGGTCGTCCATTATGGACAGTTTAACTAGTCGGTTTTGTTCTGTTTTTAAACTGATGTCTGCCCCAAATTTGATTGAAACTCGTTTTAAATACCACTATATGTTGTAAATGTGGTCTGTTTAGTGAAATACAATAGGAAAATTCAGTTCAAGAGTGGTGGTCGGGAGTTATTGTGTGAAAAGCAGTCTTGAAATATATTTTTTGTTTTTTTAGATTCTGATTTTATTAAATCAGTTTGTCTAAAACTAATGTTATTCATCGTCGCATAAAATTATTTCTGGCGATAATTTCGATTAAATTATTTATTTCTTTCTTGTAAATTTGAATTTTTTATTTTAAAAATTTTTAAATTTCAAATTTTCAATTTTTTAAATTTTTTATTTTTGAAAAGTTTTTAAAATTTTTAGACTTTTAAATTTTAAAAACTTTTAAACTTTCAAATTTTTTAGATTTAAATTTTAAAAGAAATTTTAAATTTAAATTTTAAATATAAATTTCAAATTTAAATTTTAAATAACATTTTAAATTTTGGATAAAATTTTAAATTTTGAATAAAATTTTAAATTTTGAACAGAAGTTTAAATTTTGAATAAAATTTTAAATTTTGAACAAAATTTTAAATTTTGAATAAAATTTTAAATTTTGAATAAAATTTTAAATTTTGAATAAAATTTTTAATTTAAATTTTTAATAAAATTTCAAATTCAAATTTTAAATAACATTCTAAATTTTGAATAAAGTTTTAAATTTTGAATAAAATTTTAAATTTTGGATGAAATTTTAAATTTAAATTTTAAATTTAAATTTTAAATAAAATCTTGAATTTAAATTTTAAATAAAATCTTAAATTTAAATTTTAAATAACATTCTAAATTTTGAATAAAATTTTAAATTTTGAATAAAATTTTAAATTGAAACGATTAAATTTAAATTGTTAAATTTGTTTTAATTTCGATTAAATTAAATTGATTAATCAAAAATGGATGTTAGAAATAATTTAAAACGTAAAAAACGTAAATTAAAGCTGCTGATTATGTTTAATATGATTAACGAATTAAATCCATTAAAACAAGAGCGAGCAATTTATTGCGCCCCGCCTGGCTAATTTAATAGATTAGTTAAAATTTTATTAAAATTAAATTAGTTTTAGCAAACAGGAGTGGAATGGGGGCTAAAAAACAAAGTTTAAAAAAATACTTAAAAATGAGTAAAAATGTCCATTTCAAACGATTATATGGAGAAGTCACGTGATCCGTCAAGTAAACCGAAAGTCTAAACATCGGTTAAAAAAGGCGTGGTCCAGCAAGTTGCCAGATCGGATGGCGATTCATACTTCTTCTAGGGCCGGAAAGGCCGGATGACAATTTATTCTTGATTTTACTATGTTTAAATACTTTGAAATCTGTTCAATACCGTCTTTATTCGAATAAACGCCGCCCTTGAATAAATGCCGCCCTCGAATAAACGCCGCACCTTATGTGTGAAAAAAAATAAACGCCGCCCTTAAATAAACGCCGCGGCGTTTATTCGAGGACTTATCATCCTTAACCTGGGTATATACTTACCCGTACGCACGTGCGGAGCAGTTTTGCGACCTGCCAATGTGCGGCCGAAATGCGGGTTGTCAAAATATACTTCAGCCAAAAAAGCGCATGCGGCCTCATTGCGGGCCGCATTTGAATATACTTAACCGTACGCGTACGGGTGTGAGGGAGGGCTGGAAAATCAAGTACAATCGTGCGCCATGAGCAAAAAACGATAGTTTACAAGTACGATATGCCAACGGCTGCGCCTGATAGAAACTAGAAACGCATCTTTTCGGTTTTGAATTCCCCCAAATTTTTTCCTCAATGAGAACCATACCCAATATTTTTTTCCTCATTTCGAAATTTTTTTCCTCAAAACACCCCATTTGAGGAAAAAACGGTGCCTCTCCCCCGAACGTATGACATTGCGTTTTAAAATGCGTCAGGCACAGTAGCCATGTATTTTCCGTGCGTAATATTTTTTGAATTTTCTACCGTGCATCCGAAAATGTTTTTTCCAACTTGGGAAACAGTCCAAAGTTTTCCACCCATTTCAGAAACAAGCTAAAAATATTCGCATGCGATCGCATCGCGCCAACGGGGGGCTCGAAAATGAAGTTCAATCGTGCGCCATGGGCAAAAAACAATACTTTACTGTACTGCGGCGGTGGTTCCTGATCCATGAATTACAGATGTGCGAAAAAGTAGAAATGGTTTCTATTTGCCCGCACGTGCAAAATTATTGAGTCCCGCAAATTTTTCGCCCGGCACGCGCAATGCGGCGCACGATTGTGCGTTCAATTTCCGGGGCGCAAATTGCGGGGCCCGCTCAAAAATTGGCGGCGCACGTGCGTACGGCTAAGTATATACCCGGCTTTAGTTTAAAGTGCAAAAATAAGTACAGTTTGCAGTAGGTATTTTGCATAAATATAGGTACCTACTACTAATAAACTTTGAAGTTGATTCGGATGATGAAATTATAACAGTTGAAATTCCCTGAATATATACCTAAGTACCTATTATCAGTGCTTTTATAAAAATTTGTTAATTATGAATAGTAATTGTTAAAAAAGTGAAAATTTTATTAAAATATATGTGGTGTTTATATCAGAATTTAAATAAACGCCGCCCTCAAATATACGCCGCGCGCACTAAAAGTACAATTGAAAAATTGAACGCTGCGGCGTTTATTCGAATAAATACGGTATTTTGTTTCAAGAGAAATGGCGTATGAAAAATATACATAACATTAATTTCCAAGTCTACTCAGAATTATTAGTTGATGGTGTCAGACGAACAAGATATTCTTGATCTAGCATTTTCTTATGCTTACAAGAACGGAAAAAACATTCAAAATATACAGCAATCAAAAATTAAACGAACGTCATGATTAAAAACACAAAATTTTGCCTCAACTAAAAAATCGATATCTCCCACACATTGTATATGCAAAAAAAAATTAAATACGTGGTTCTATTGAAATTAGATACAAAATCTGCTTTCCAGCGTCGTTTTTACTCTTCACGGCAGCGTGGGAAAAAGAAAAAAATGACGTCATCCCGTGCCGGATTGCCCAACACTTGCCCTTTAGCCAGTATTTGCATGGGATTCTACAGTAAAGGCAGATTCATATTTCATGGCATCGGGCATCCAAAAAAGTCTATTTTTAGATTTTTACCGGCAAGTCGTCCTGGCTCCCATGCTGCGGTCCCATTTTCTTGCTGGAAGACTACGTGTTTAATTGGTTTTTGCATATACAACGTATGTGGGAGATATCGATTTTTTAGTTGAGGCAAAATTTTGTGGTTTTAATCATGACGTTCGTTTAATTTTTGGTTGTTGAATATTTTGAATGTTTTTTTCCGTTCTTGTAAGCATAAAAAAATTGCTAGATCAAGAATATCTTGTTCGTCTGACATCATCAACTAATAATTCCAAATAAACTTGGAAAATAATATTATATATATTTTTCATACACCATTTCTCTTGAAACAAAATATTGAACAGATTTCAAAGGTATTACTTGGGTACGTCGACACCCCTTTTATTTTTTTACGATTTTTGGGAAAATGGAATACGTGTGTGGATCTGAGGTAATTCGGGCCCGTAGATTCCGAATTTGTGGTCTATTTTAATTTTTGAGTGACCATTGAAGAGTTACCTGAGTGACCACTGGTCACTTTTGACCTTTTTCCATAGTGTCTGAGGGAAATGAGTAAAATTTCATATTTTTAGAGTAAATCGAACCTTTAGAATCAGAATTTGGCATTCATTTTGTTTTCCGAGTGCCCATTGCAGAGCTGCGTGAATGACCGAAGGTCATTTTAGACCTTCCATCAAGTTTTATGAAAATAGAGAAAATACGCGCTTTTAGGGTAAATCAGAACCGTAGATTGCGAATTTAACATTTATTTTAGTTTTGGATTGATCATTACAGAGTTACGCGAGTGACCTATGGTCATTTTTTGACCTTTTCAATATTTCACAGGGAAATGGCACATATACGTGTTTCTAGACAAATCGTACCCGTAGATTCCGAATTTAACATTGACTTTGGTTGCCAAGTGACTTATCAAAAGCTACATGAGTGACCAGTGGTCACTTTTGACCTTTTTCTGTAGTTCAAGAGAAATTGGGGAAAGTAAGTATTTCTGGAGTAAACCGAACGAATAGATTTCGTTTTGTTAGACTGACCATTGATGATTTGGGAGATAAGTGACTGGCCACTGTCAGTCAAAGGTTTATTTTTAAATTGTTCTATAGACTCATACAGAATAAGCAACTAAGACAAAGGAAATTGAACGTGAATATCATCCATCAAATCTAAAAAAGGCGAAGTTTTGTGAATCAATTTCCACCAATATTCCGCTAAATGGCCAGGGAGCAAAATTTCGCTTGTACCACGCATTTGACGAACTAGTTTGGTTTTAACGTGGCCCCAGTGTGCCTCAATTCTTTGAGTGTTAGCTCCTGTGACGGGATCAATAAAATTCTGCTCATGATTAACCGTTTCGTGCTGATAATTGAAACCAGGCCAATTGGAAATGTTTCCATAGGCGCGCCACAAATCTGAGCGTATCGTAGTGCCGGGTGCAACGTGCCTTTGAATTATTGCACGCAAAGTTGGTTTGTTTCGACGTAGAACATGGAACATTCTTAGATCTTGAGTACCATCAGCACGCTTGTGAATAAGCCCGAAAACCCATGGGCCAACGACACGGTTACCATAATTTTGGCGAGCTGGTGGTACTCGATTACCCTGCAAAAGCCTTCCTCGGTTGTATTTTCGTCTCCCTCGCATCAAACTTTCGTCTATTTGTACAATTTCTCCCGGGCCACCCATTGGAGGTGCGTTATTTAAAATGCTAAACAAGCGTGCAAAATTTAAGCTATAAAGGTGTGGGTTAATAAATTTGAGTTAAAATTGGAGTTAGTTTTTTTTTTCAGTGTTAATCTTGTACAACATATTTCTATAATTATCAGGCATGTTTTCTGTGGGTGAGGGTCCACATGTGTTCAGCCTCACAACTATTCTAAAATCAACTGCTTTGAGAGTTCTACTTAACCTTATGGCTTGATCGACGGCTTGTTTGAAAGCTTAGTCGATGCACTACAAATGTATAATGAGCTTTGTTTGAATTTCTTTTTGCCTCTTCCAGAAAATTCAGTTTTTGAGAAAAACTACAGTAATCCAGCCAAACTTTCAAGCACTGACCAGACCCCAGTTTTCATGATCAAGGCAAAATTTTTTCTGTTTTGTAATTCACGAAGGAAGTACTAAAATTCTATGAGATATTTTAAAAAATCAAAGAATTTTAAAAATCGATTTTTAGAATAGTTGTGTGAAAGGTAATAAGCACTGAATACACGTGGGTCTTGACTCCCCATTAGAGATGCTAAGAAATGAAATTTCTTGTCAAAAAATAAAAACTGACCCTATAACATGAAAAGTTTCCGGCTGACCCCCTACATTTTCCATATTGCACATGTATGATAATTACGGTAAACATGCTGCACGCAAGTAAGATCGCCAGTCTACAAACGGTTCATCTTGTTTGATCAATCCTAGCAAAAGCTTCGTCTGCTTCAAAGATAAATCCTTAGACCAGCAGTACATTATAAAAAGAACGTCCTGGTAACCTAATTTCGTTTGCGATTTTCCGAGATGATCAGGAGCAGAGAAAAAGGACCGATTTTCTTGGTTATTTCTTGGGCCACGAAATTCCCCTTCGATTGCTGCATTTTTTACTGATCTTTTTCGTTTACACGATCGACAACACATGACGAAATATTCCGAATTGCGACGAGCGTCAAAATATTTCGTACTGTAGCATGTACCTTCCCAATTTCTTGTTCCAAGGGGACAATAAGGCCGAATCGGAGCATTGTTATCCATCACATTTTCTGAAGATAATAGCCCGTTTTGTTGGGCATACAATTTTGCGTCTTCCTCGGTTTTTATTAGAGAAATAAATTCGAAAATATTCGGATCTTGTCGAACGGCCATTTTAACATGCATTGCTGACTTTACACGGCGAGTGTTCGTACAGAAAGTAAACAACGCCGACTACAGCGCATTACACTTATATTTTGCTTCGTAGTTTAACAATTTGACTGATATGCTTTTGAAACATTACAAAAGTAGCGTGGGAACCTTTTTCTAACAATCCCATCTCTTTTTTCATGAAGCTTTGTAAAACGCGACAGCATCGTACCTGCCTAGTACATACCATTACAAAAATCGTTGTTTATTCTTTGTGACCAAAAACTTGTAGGAGTCAGCATGTACCTATGAAAGTGAAAAATCCCAAATGGTCAACCTAGCAATGAAATTGATATTAAATTCGGAATCTACGGGTTCGACTTACTTGAAATATACGTACTGTATCCACCTTCAATGTAACTACCGAAAAAAGGTAACTACAGAAAAAGGTCAAAAGAACCACTGGTCACTCATGTAGCTTTTGACCAGTCATTCAGCAACCAAAGTCAATGTTAAATTCGGAATCTACGGGTCCGATTTGCCTAGAAACACGTAAATGTGCCATTTCCCTGTGAAATATTGAAAAGGTCAAAAAATGACCATAGGTCACTCGCGTAACTCTGTAATGATCAATCCAAAACTAAAATAAATGTTAAATTCGCAATCTACGGTTCTGATTTACCCTAAAAGCGCGTATTTTCTCTATTTTCATAAAATTTGATGGAAGGTCAAAAATGACCTTCGGTCATTCACGCAGCTCTGCAACGGGCACTCGGAAAACAAAATGAATGCCAAATTCTGATTCTACAGGTTCGATTTACTCTAAAAATATGAAATTTTACTCATTTCCCTCAGACACTATGGAAAAAGGTCAAAAGTGACCAGTGGTCACTCAGGTAACTCTTCAATGGTCACTCAAAAATTAAAATAGACCACAAATTCGGAATCTACGGGCCCGAATTACCTCAGATCCACACACATATTCCATTTTCCCAAAAATCGTAAAAAAATAAAAGGGGTGTCGACGTACCCAAGTAATACCGATTTCAAAGTATTTAAACATAGTAAAATCAAGAATAAATTGTCATCCAGCCTTTCCGGCACCGGAAGAAGTATGAATTGCCATCCGATCCATCAACTTGCTGAACTGGCATTCTGATCCAAATTCGAATGCCAAGCCAAATTGCACACTGAATGCTGGAAGCTAAAAATAACTTGCTGGATGCCGGATGCCGGATGAAGTATGAATCCGCCTTAAGAGTCCTATGTAATAGTTCAGACGTGTCTGTTTTTCTTGGAATGCATCCAAAAAATATCGAAAGCATGTAATACTATTTTATTTTCTGAAATTTTCTACTGAAAAAGCGAGAAAACACACTTGGTTCGCTTTTTCCCATGAAAAATATAAAAAGCGAAGGGAAACTTTTTCGCTCTGCCTCGTTTCACTTTGGTTTTTTGCGCTCTGCTTCGCGATTTTCACTTCCCTTGGTTTTCTCTCGCCTTTTTTGTTTCAATTTTATATGCACAAAAAGTGAAGCGAAAATAACAAAAGGAAAAAATTATATGTGATTAATGCCCATTCGTGTATCAAACTCTGATACAGGAATTTTCCTTCATGTGGGCGATTCCCAAATGAGTGGTGCTCAAGTGAGTGATTCCAAGTGAGCGAATTATGCCCAACTGAGTGAATCCCCAATTTGGGCGACTACCATGTGAGCGATTCTCTTTTTGTCTTTTTGTTTTTCTTTGTACATATTTCTTTTTTCTTTCGTTTTCTGTGTGTTGCTTATGTTTTTGTTTATGTATGTTTTTACCTGTTGATCTTTATCTCTGCTTTCTTTCATGTTCCTATTATCTACTTTTTTCTTTATTTGCTTATGGTACAATACATTACAAATTTTCATTGTAAATAACCATATTCTCCGATGTAATTCTTATACAGTTGAGTTCATTGTTTTAAGTGTGAAAATATTTATAAAAACATAAGCAAAAGAATGCTGGAAGAAAGAAGAAATTAGGAGAAGGGAAACGTCAAAACAATGAAGGCATATTTCTGACCTTCTGCTCCATTGACCTATGATAGGTTGAAAATTAATAATATCTGGAAAAGAGATATTTTGAGTAGTTTTACATGCTGAGTATGGTGACAGCATTCCTTTCACATAAAAATCAAATTTCGCATTGACACAGTATTCCAAAGTTTGGAAATTTTACATTTTGTGGCGTTTTTCGGTCTGTACATGTATATCAGAATATCACAGCTTAGAAAAGATGTGACTCTGAAGCCGAATGTTCATTGCATGCAGAAGATCATGCTCTATATGCAGGCATGAAAAACATTTTCTAATGCTTTACTGTACACTATTTATTCAGTTTTAAAGTGTTGAAATGGAAGTTGAAATTAACCGAAAAAGTCCAATGGGGCCTTTTTTGGACCCCTTCCCCTAAAATGCCGCAGAATTTTTTTCTTGATTTCTGTAGTCACTAGCGTCTGACATATTGTGTTAAAATTTCAATCAAATTAAGGTACCGTTTTGGGAGCTGTAGGTGTCTGCACATTCTGAAAGTTAATACAAAAATGCTGATTCATTCCACTAAATATGTCATCAACGAGATACAGGAAAAATCCAAAATGTTCAGATTAGACAAATGAAAAGAAAAGACCACTCGTAAAATTTCATCGATCAATTTTCAATGGTTGGGCAACAGGATGCCTCAGAAGGGATGCAACAAAAATTTCTCTTTTCAGTAATTGACCAGAAAAAAAATCGAAGCTTCCAGTTTGATGTTTCAAAATAGATGGCTCTCTGACTCCAGCTGATGGTATAAGCTGCGTGAAAGTGCTCTACAGTTGAAGGCACCCTGTTCTGCACCATGTGATGTGACGTTAGCATGACTGAAACAAAGCGAATGATACCATATTTATTCGAATAAAATGCGCCCTCAAATCAACAGTACTGTCTAATAAATGGTGCACCATTTATTAGAATCATAAGTATCCTTAATGTAAACTTCATTAAAGGAATAACATGCATATTTTACAGTCCATTTTGACTGCAGTGGTTTGCAGTGTTTTCTATTGATTTTTTTGCGAAGCTTCTGTGAAATGCAGTTTTAAGATGAGTCTCTTAGAAGTCACGAAAATAGAAAGAAGTACAGTTTGGATTTCAAGGTAAAAACTATTGCAGCAGCAAAAAAAGAAGAAAAATGTCAAGTTGCTAGCCATCTCAAAATAAGTGTATCCAGGGTAAGTTATTTTCCATTCTTTTTCTTTTAATTTCATCAGTTTTTTTTATTTTTCCTTTGTTTTCTTTCTATTACTTTTGTTTTCTGTTTGTTCTTTTTTGTTTGTTTTCCTTTTATTTCCTCCGTGTGGAGAGGTATGGTATTTGCTTGATGATGTAACCTTACTGGTTGAAATTCCATGAAAGTTCAAAAACAAGATTGGATGAAAATGTGGCCTGATGAAGTGCAAAATTTTAATAAATGGCGCTCTCGAATAGACGATGCCCTCTTATAAACGGCACACCAAATGGATCCAAAAAAATAACAAATGGCGTGCCATTTATTGGAATAACTAGGGTAGATTGCAGTGCCAGCTCTGCAATATAGCAAAAGACATCCAAATAACTCATGCTGTTTTCTTGTAAATGAATTTCAAATAATCACTCGAATTCTGAAACTTATTGAAAATTTTCGATTTTTTGTTTCAGGCGTTTTGTTCTGCAACTATCAAAGCTAGATCGATGAAAATTTATCAGGACTTTGAGCCACATGTTTTCTTGTCATGTATCGGGTAAAGACGCATCCTGTGTTATCAGATCTTTATTGATTGGCCATTTATCCAGATTCAAAAACACATTTGAATGACAGTGCAGTGTATGCAAATGTCTACAGCTGCCAAAACAGTGCACAATGATGAGATGTTACTTTCACAGCTGCTGTAGGAGTGTATGAACTAAAGAATAAAAACATAAAATTCCTTGGCATCATGGTTGAAGCTGTTCCGTAGTGCCCATAAAAATATTTTTCTTTTATGTGCTTCTCATTTTCGACAGTTTAATCTTTTTTGTAGAGTGTAAAATGTTCATTTCTGAAACAATTAGTACATCAAACTATAGTCTGTTAGTTATTTGATAATTCTATAATACAGAAAATAAATGTATCACGTGTGCTAGACAAGGGCCACCTGGAAAATGCGGTGACTTCTGAGTGATTTCCAATGAGTATGCCTTTTTCAGAGCTGTGCACCTCCCCAAGCAGTACAAAACTTTTACCAATACAGTAAGAATGCATTAGCTATAAAATAAGATAGTAAAATTCTGCAGCATCCAATAGGAAGGTGCTCGGAAGTGCCCATAAACTAAATTTTCCTAGTTTTGACAGCTCATTTTTGGCACTTCAAACTCTCTTGAAAGGTGCTACAGTAAATATTAAATCAAAAGATAGCTTATTTTCTCTTGTGTAAAGCAAATAATCATTTATCGGATGAGGTCAACCTGATCCTGAAATATCCCTTGGCTAGTGAGACCACTGAAAAATGCCAAAAAATACAGCAATTTTCAAAATTTGGCATACTATAGTGATGTGAATTTTTGTTTTCAAGCAAATCGAATATTACTACGAAACTTGGCCAACAAAACCACCGAAAATGCCTTATTTTGAAATTTGATTAATTTTCAACTTATCATAGGGAAGGTGGAACTTCTCTGAAATCGTGTCTTAAGAATAAGAACAAATGGGAAGAAAAGCATTAAACACACAAAGAACACATACAGAGAAGAAAGAAAAAGCAACATAAAGAAAGCAGCAAGAAAGAAAGAAAAAATGATGTGAAAAAAGGCAAAAAGGAGGAAGAAGAAAGACACTTTAAGATTTTACCCTTTGGCTTAAAAAAATGCACCTACAGAATTTCAATGTCTAATGAAAAGAATTCTTCATCTTGCATCTGGAAAATCTGTTTAGTTTACATTCATGACATTATGGTATTTTTGACGATCTTCGAAAAACGTCTCGCACATCTTAAAATGGTTTTCAGAGCCCTTGGAGATGCTAATTTTACTCTGCAACCTGACAAATGTGAGTTTTTACCTCCTAAAGTCAAATTTCTTGGCCATCTTCTCCATGCTGATGGCATCTCTGCTGATCGGGACTAGGTAAAAACTATTTGCGACTACCACTTTGTGAGTATCAAAAAGCAGATGCAAAGTTTCCTTCACCTTGTACAATGGTGCAAGTGCTTCATTCCTAAACTCGCCCCCTCATTGACACCACTCTATGAGCTGCTTGGAAAAGACGCGACCTACACTATCGCTGATATCCAAAGACAAGCATTCCTTGGTATCAAAATTGCTTTAACTTCTACTCCTTTGCTGCATTACCCTGTTTACAATGGCAAAGCTCAATTTGTCATCGAAATAGATGCTAGCACTATGGCAGTAGATGCAGTTTTGTATCAAGCATCTGGTGATGATAAGTGGATAATTGCTTATAATAGCAGTGTCTTAACTGACCCTGAAACTCGCTATAGCACTACTGAAAGGGAATGTCTTGCATTTGTTTATGGTTTCCAGATGTACCATCACTATGTCTATGGACAGTGGGTGATAGTACGCACAGATCACAAACCTTAACAATGGTTGAAAGATGAAAAACATAGGAACACTAGGTTCCAACGCTTTGCAATCAGCTTGCAAGATTACATATATAAGTTTGGGTATGTCAAAGGAAAGGATAATGCCTGTGCAGATATCTTGTCTGGCAAAGATCTTCTTGAACTGGCTCCTATCTATCTGACTAGAAACTTGCTGTGGAAATCTTTAGACTAGACTTTCCATCTTCTGACAAACCTAAATTCACTCTGATGACATCTGTTCACTTTCTACAGCACCAGACACCATTTCACCTGTTACTGTTGAAAATGATATACCTCACATAGATGAAATTACTGGGGCTATGGCTAAAACTTCAGAAAATCGTCAAACTACTGTCTCTAACCCTCAAACTTTGTTAGAAGATGATTTCCAGTTGCCAGAAGTAGAACCTCCATCTATTGTTTCACCACCTGAAATCAGTTGACTTCAAAATGAGAATCCTGTGTTAGCTAAACTTATTAGTGCTTTCACCATTGATAATCCTTTTAGATCTCCTATTTGCTTTTTCATTGAAGATGGAAAATTCTACCCAAAGTCTAGGGAACTGAGACAACTCGCAATTCCAGCAAAACTTGTCAATACTGTTCTTCATCAATTCCATGGTGCTAAAATTATGAATCATTAAGGGCATAATTGTACCCTTGATGCCATAAAACTCCATTTCTGGTGGCCCAGAACAGAGGATGCCACGAGAACTTGGATAAAACCTGTAAAATTCGTCAGCTAACCACAGCAAAATTACCTACTCCTAGACTTCTGGTACCTATCAAACCAACATACCCATTCAAGATTGTCATCACTGATATTGTCAATATTTCTCCTATAGGTGATCATAGATCTTACATAATTGTCTTCCAAGACTACTTCACTAAGTACAACCCGAGCCCTAAAACAACCTGAGCCCCAATCAGAAGATATCTACTATTCTGAAATATTTTTTCAACAATGTCATCCTTCAGCATGGAACTGCTCAATTTCTGCTTTCTGATCAAGGTAGCTGTTTCACCTCAAAACTGATGCAAGATGTTTGTGAGGTACTGAAAATTAGAAAAGTTCAAACTACTGCTTATCATCCTCAGTGCAGTGGGATGATTGGGAGATTCAATCAACTATTAATCTCTCAGCTTAAAAGATATACCATGGAAGACTCTGATAAATGGAAACATAACCTACCCTATGCAGTCTGGCATATAATGCTACTCCTCACACTTCTACTAATCATTCTCCTTTCAAATTGTTGCATGGTCACTTTTGATTATGAGTGTGTGAAATGTCTGACTCTCCCTTTGAACTAAGATGTGTATCAACATGCAGTCTTACCTCAACCTTTATAGAAACATTAGCAAAAACCTGGAAAAAGCTGCAGCCACCAGAAAATCTTATCAGGATAAAAAAGCCAAACATCCTGAGATTGCTTTTATTGATCTTGTGTTACTGGTTAATGCCAAAAAAGGTAATAAAGTACAACCCAACTATATCGGACCCTATATTATTACTGATATCTCTACTCTTGAGCATAATGTCATGACTATTGACGCCTTATATTCTCCAGGTAGAACTCAAATTGTATCCAAGTCTCACCTAAAAACTTATATTCCATGACCTGCTAGAGATATACTTTTAGCCGAAGCCGGCAGTCCTCCACAGCTACCTGGGACCCCTAATAATTAACTTATATATATTAATATATCTGTCTATACATTTTAGTACATACTCATTTTTCGCCTATTTACTAAAAGCTCTAAAAATTCATCATTTTGGCACCTCACTTCTGCATTATATTAGATGTACATGTATTGTCCACCCAAAAACCAAATTTTTTCGGCTTGGACTAACTTCCTCAAATGTAGTCTGAGTTTTCCGTGTCATTTGTCCCTCTGTTTAGGAAACTCTTACCTGAAATCTTTAGTTTGTATGTCATACATGCTAAACATGCAGTATATACATGTCCGTTCATGACTGCATTAGTGGCGTAACACCCTACATTTACCGTATGAAAATAGGTGTGGGACTTATGCATAAGTATGAGTTCTGAACCAAGAGTGGTCAATCAGCTTGATTTTCACCTTACACTGACCCTCAAACCTCTGAGAGCAGACCTCGGAAGGCCTTCAGGATTTCACTTTGTGCATGATGCTTGTTTTGTTTTCAATTTTGCAAGTGCTTTATTTTCTTTTCCTTCTTTAGCTTAGAAATTTTTATTTCAGTTTTTTTTTGTTTTTGGATGACACAACCTGTCGTTACTGTTGTTTCTGGCTGCCAACCTGGCCGCTGCCTGATATTGAACTGCTGCTGCCACCAATCTTTAGCATCAGCATCAATGCCTAAGAGCAGTATGCTGCTTGGGTCAAAAGCTCAGGACATCAAAATGACATTTTGTTTTTCACCAATAGTAATTTGCATGCATTTTGATAAGCTTTCATCTACATGTCTCTTTTCTTGATCTTTCCAGACTGAGTTTCCCACTGTGCTCCTCTTCCAACTGCCTTAGAGCCAACAAGACTTCCAGTGGTCAGTTTCCACTAATCTGATCAATCATTATGCCATGGCCTAGCCCTTGCAATTTCCAAAGCTGAGGCTGGAGACTGCTTCTGAAGTTAATCAAAAGTTAACTTTGGTACTGAAGGTCATCCATAATTGAGATGCCATCTATTCTAAAATCATCAAACTTCAAACAAAAATTACTAAAATTTCCAAAAACTCAAAACTTTTCTAATTTCTCTAAACAAAAAATACAACTAATTTTCCAAAGTTCAAAACATTTTCATCATCACACTCTCAAATAATTTCTTTCCCATAAATTCAAAACTATTTTCTTATTTTCTTATACTTTTGGTCAAAAACTATATTTTGTAATTTCCACATCTGATTAAGTATCTTTTCCTGAGTACCTGCTCTCAGTGATCTTCCGCTTATTAGTTAGTTTACTTATGATAGTACTTTTTAGAGTTCTATATCAAGAAGCTTGTTCCGGTAAGAGAACTAGAGCAGTGGTATATGTCACTGTTCCAATATCCCCTCCTACTTTCATTCCCTCCCCAGAGTTTTTACTCCCTAGCAACCTGCACTCCGCCTTGGCTACAGTTTAGATGCCAAATTTTCACAGATACATCCTGATCAGTTTTGACAAGGAATGCATATCCACATTGGACTTACAAAAACTTTCAACATTCTTCTTTTATTCCCTTCAACACTGAAACAAAAACTCTAACTTGCTATATTCAACTCGCCTACCCCAATGACCAAGCTCTCATTTTCGAAGCTCTAGTGGCTACTGACAGTGATTGGTTAGCATTTTTCATACACTTTGACAATGATGACACAATTGTCCCAATTTTTGATGCTGACAATGACTGGCCTACCTTGTACTCTTCAGTCGGACCTTCATTTTGCACCACAAACCAAAAAAAAGAACCTACGGTCATCCCTGAGATACCTAGGGTCAATCTTTCCCATTTTATGAAACAATTTGAGAAAGAACCTGCTCTTTTCAAAAAAGTCTGGCTCATTGGCTTTTTCCCTGAATGGCCCACCCTGAAAGCCTGCATGTCTTGCATGTGGGTTTGGGATACCATTTGTCACACTCATGATTTCTAAAAAAAACCCATGTATTACAGGACCCCTATGGAACAGGAACTGTCCCGAGAGAAGCTTATGTATGCTGGATTAGACGCTCCTTATCCAACTCTACTATACCTCACTCTGGGACACTATGGTTTCCTAATTGACATCTTCTGCACAGCTCAACTTTTTCCCCATGATTTTTTAGCCTTGCATTGATGACAACATAGCTAGGGCTCCTATTAGTCAGGGGCTCGACCCTGACACTCAGTTCCCTACTGGGGAAGACATCCCCAATAACCCCACACTTTCGTCAGAATTCCTACTGGCCACGATGTGGGATGAGGTGTTGACCATCTACACTTATCTTTTCACATGAACTGCATTACCTAGCCATGGTCAACCAATGTCTCCTGCCACATTGACCAATGGTGTATCTTCCGTAGGAGCACTTCAACATTCTGCTTTCCCACTTGCTCCTCCTAAACTTACTAAGTCTCAATGCAAGCAACATCATGCTGCAGCAACTCAACCTGCGGACTCTCAGTCAATAGAAGAGTATCCTAAACTTCTCAATGAACCCATCGATCTGCAAACAGCAGTAGCCAGGACAATTAGAGAAGGCAAAGTTGAGTACCTCCAGCATGGTGTGGGTGCACCTATGTCAGTCCACTATCTTCAAGAAATTTCCACTAATCTTGTCAAAGAAACTATTTTCACTTCTGAACCTGTACCTTGTGAAGCTGATCCTTTTGCCAATCGCATGACATCAGATCAACCGAAGTAGGGCAGCCACTACAAGAGAATTTACCAATATCCCCTTCAATCTTATCTTCACTATCTGAAACGTGAAAATATTCATGTTCTTAACCCCTTGATCCCTGATCTTCCTTTACCTGCTCTGTTAACTTCACCATGCTCACAGGAGGAATACAAAGACATAGAAGGGACAATTTGTAATGCCATCAGTAGCATGCCTGATGATTTCAGGAAATCATTGAACTTCCAATGCTGGAATGACACAAATCACAACCCTAAAGATATCCTCTAAACTTTTGAGGCTGCCTTGCTGCAAGTTGAACCTAAACTCGGACATGAACCAATTACCCACATCACCAACGGCTTTGCTTTACATTCAGTTATACTAACCTTCAGCAAAATGGCTGTAGAGGATATAAACCTGCTATACCAGGACCCTCAGTATGCAGACAGTCCCCATTATTATTTCTCTTGGTATTCTAAATGTATACATGCTCTTCCATTTTACATGTTTCTCACTCCAGCCTCTGCTATCATCAAATTTAAGTTACCATCCAGCTCACCTTCTGATAATGACCAACTTCTGACTCAAGTGAAAGCCTACATGAAGTCTTCACTCACATCAGAAGAGCCTCAAGTTGTTTTTATTATGCCCAATTCTGACCTTCAATCTCAACCATTATCTGTCACAGTTGATACACCATCTCGTCCTTTAACTGAGAAAGAGATGCAACTTTCAAATCTCACCATGAACTTGTCTGAGCTGAGGAACCTCAGACAGAGACACAGCATTCAGAAATTGAACCTCAAGTCTCTTCATTTATCTCCATCACATCATCAACAGAACTTACCACTGTTTTGTCTGAGCCACTGACCCAAACAATGGTCAATGCTCCTCAAATTTCAACTGTTGTTACCACTACCTTGCCATCTCCTTCAATTTCTAAGAGACTCACTGTTCAACCTCAACAATCACATGTAATACCAATGGTCCATTCAGTGAGTCACCTGGAGAAATGTATACCCATTGACCTAGACCTCTATGGCATCACCTGTATGATGATGAAGCAGGCTAACTTACTTATGCCACCTGCTTGCATGCCACCATCTCAATGTGAATTACACCACCTTCCCTACTATGATCTTCATTTTCTGTATGAGTCTATTTTCAACAAAGGATCTACTGTTGCCAATCACCTCAGATTTACCAATGATGGTTTAAAAGAATGTTTTGGATTTTTTAACTGTTTCAGCTACTGCTCAACCTCAACCTTCAACTTCTACACCTCAACAATCCTCGCCCAGTAAGCCTAAAAAACTTCCTCATATTCCTAAGGTTGTTGCTGCAAATACTGTCACAAAGCCTGCAACTCCAACCTCTCCAACTCCTATTTCTGGTCCTCAACTTACTCACCAAGAACTTACCAATGCTTTAGCTCAAACCCATTGCAGACATTCTCCAGTGTTTCCATAACCAATTAAAGTAGCAGAAAACTGACATTCATGACAAATCTTGAAAATCTCCTAAATCAACTTCAAAATGTTAAGGGTGCCGAGACCACTAAGGCTAAACCTAAATCTAAGTCCATGACTGCTCAACAGTATGTACCTCATTGTTCTCGAGTTACTCCTCAGTGTATTTCACAACCTAAGGCTTCACCTCAACGTCTAGTTCAACCTCAACCTCAGCAAACATCTGTTCCCAAAGCATCTTCAGGTATTATTCCTTCTATTTTCTCAATCACCTTTCCACCTGATTTTTGCATACTGTGGCAGCATACCACAATCCTTGCATCTGCTTATCAGTACTATTCTCAACATCAGTCTCGTAGGACTACTGTTCCTCAACCTCAACCTCAAATTGCTCCTCCTCAACAAGCTATTGTCCAACCACAGCCCACCATTGCCTATGAGACACCGTCAGTTGCTTATCCTCCACCTGCCTTTTCACTTTTAACTTTAGCCGCTGCTCATCAGGAGAAACAGCATAAGCAGGCTGCAGCTGCAGCTACTCAACTTCCACTTTGTCCACTTGTTCAGACAGCTCCTACTGTAATTTCTCAACCTACTTCATCCACCTTGTCTTCTACCACAAGTTGGGTTTCTCAGTTACCTCCTTCTAGTGTACCTTCATCAGCTACTATTTCATCCACTGGTCCTGCTTCATTTTTTGTAGTTCCAACATCTGCTACGGCTCCTTCTATGTCACAGTCTGATCCTTCATCAGCCCCACCAACTGATAGGCCTGGGCAATACTTTCCGCCTAAGATGTTGCTGGACCTTCATATTTTTGACCTCCTGACTCATCTTAATATCACTCTCTTGCCTGCTGTTGCTCAACGGGCTAACAAAGCAATCCTTACTCTTTACCAACTGTTTAGAGAAGACTTTTCTGTTTCTTTTGTCAGCACAACTGAACATTCCATTTCTGACACCCTATTGCATACCATCCCTTCATGGATGCCCCAATGGGCCAAACTCTTAGGTGCAATTTTCGCAGTTCAAATAGCTACTCTCACTTTCTTCTTGCATAGATGTTGCTCTTGTTCTAGGCATTACACCTCTGCTTATACCTCTTCTGTTGATTTGATCAAAGGCCTCCTTCTGCACCCAGAAGAAGCCAACATTACAGATGATCTACTGATTCAACATTTGGTGATGATTGGCCCCAATGCTCACACTGAATCCTTGGTTACCCGCTGTGCTTTCAATCAATTTAAGGTGCCTTCTATTTCTATACCTCCTGATCATCTTAACCTCATACCAGATGCCAACATTCAACCTGTTCAAGGTGCTCCACCACTGAATTCTCACCAACAACAATGTTCTGGTTCACACACTGCCCCTTGTTAGTCTAGAAGCCAAGTCCACAGCTGCTCAGATTTTAGTTTTTTCTGCATATGTTCTTTTCGTTTTGTTTCCTTTCTTTGATCAAAAATATAATCTTGGTGCCCTCATTTTTATTTTCATTTTTAGAGCTTTTGTACAGTTTGGTCTTGCCATGTGAAAATTTTTTAGGTTCTGCACTTTTATTTGTGATGACCAATTTCACATATCCCAGTTTCATCATTGCCTCACCTCAAGTTCCATCCGTTTGCATCCCATCAGATTCATCTTCATGTCATTTTGAAAATTTGTTACATCTTTGCCCTCATTTTTGAGGAGAGGAACTCTTTTACACTGCAATGATCCTGACACACCTTGTAGTTTGATTGCTTAAGGCAATGTGCTGCAAGAGAGGAAGGATGTTGTAGTGTCATTTTCGACACCACCACTGTTTTAATCTTCACTTTAAATTCTTGCTACCTTTACAACCACTGATGAGCATGTTTCCACCATGCTATCCTCTTTCAAACTGGGTTGACACACTTACTGTAGTAATTGCATCAGGTGCATGGAAATTGGTCAGTTATTCAGTTCTTCCTTTTGTATTCCAATGGTCTGGTGGTCTCCTCGCCCAATAAATACCATACACATTTTGCCGTCACGGTTTCATGGATATTTTAAATCATGTAATCAAAGATTTTGCGATTTGAATATTTGTGTTTTCGATTTTTTACAAGTGGTTCTTAGACGTTGCTATTATTTTCAAAAGGCATACGTGACTGGGCCCAACACAAGGTAAGTATTTTTCATCAAGGCCTGAACATCTTGGAACTCCTGCCAAAATCATTCTTGATTCTAGATCAATCTTATTCTTGGTGGATCACCAAGCAACAGTTTCAAAAAAAAGAAAACAATTTTAAAATATAACAAATGACAACTTGTAATGTATTGTTTCATCAGCATAAAAGAAAAAAGTAGAGTAGATGACAAGAAAAACGAAAATGAAAGAAAGCAGAGACAAAAGATAAAGACCTAAAAACATCTATGGCCAAAAACATAAGCAACACACCAAAAAAGTGAAAGAAAAAAACAGGTACAAACAAAGAAAAATACATGATAAAGAAGGAAAATATGAAGAAAGTGTCACTACATTATCAATCGCTCATTTGAGAATCACCGACCTATGAACTCACTCAATTGGGAATTCACTGAATTGGGAATTCACTTGTCTGGGATCTTGCTCACATGAGAATTCACTGACTTGAGAGTACTCCAATGGTAATGCTGTTTCCAGTCTAGGTACATATTATGTTACATAGTGTGGGCTTCACTTTTTCAATTAACAAAATTAAACAATTAACACTCCAGCATCAAAATGTTCATGTAAACGATTTGGAAGACCCTACATACATTTTGTCATTTTTAATTTGTATTTTATTGAATGCAGACCGAGTTATTTTATGCATTTGTTAAAAGCATACTAACTTTCACTACTGCAAGCCACTGGAAATTATCAGAAATATTGCTATTGAAAAATGACAGTTGCAACACGTATTTTTAGTGCTTCACACCAGGTACTGAGTGTCACATCAAATAAATTGGGGGCCATGTGACATTATGTTGATAATGTGATCTGTCACATTGATGGAAAATCCATGCCATATTGATAGAAAAATATGGCTATGTCACTGTGAGTGACCTGCTGTGACCCTGTTAGGTGGCCCCTTTTGTTGTTTCAGGAACCTAACCTGCTAGTACTGGCTATAGGAAGGCCTATAGAGTACTCTGGTGCTGTCCTGGGATGCTGCTGTAGGGTAATAGACAATGCGGCCAGGTTAGGGGTGGCAATCCCTGGTCTCATTCAGTATGAAAGGTGGACAAGGTCACTCGAGAAATGACGTGATTTGGGGGACCCAATTGTAAACCAAAATGCCCTTTTTAGCCCTAACCGGAGGGGAACAAGGGCCCTTTTAATTGAGTGGAAACTCAAGGGAAAACCAACTTAAGAAAGTTTCCCAAAATACACCCCCAACAACAATAATCCCCTGAGAAGACTTACCTAGTCTTGCTTCTCAAAACTCAATTTGAGGAAGGGGGATGGGTCCCTGGTTTCGGATTTTGGTCCAGGAACCGGAGGGTTGATCCACTCATTTCCTTCACGGGTGCACATGGGAGGTCAGGGTGTCTGTCTTCTTGTTCAACCTGTGGGTATGGATGGAGAACTGGCACAAGGTAGAGAATGAGTGGCTTTTATGCAAATTTGGGCTGCAAATTCAAAGGAGATTGTAATATGCAAATTTTTTAAAGATAATATAGGGCCGCAGATGCAAGCTATAAAAAAACTGGATGCAAAGGGTAAAACTCAAGAATGAGTGAAAAACTAAGGAAAACATGTCCTTTTAAGGACCTCGTGGGCCTGCAGTATGGCCTGGGTGGTGCTTGCAATGCCTAAGCTATCTTCTGCAGAAGAAAACATTGCAGAAGATATCTATGGTCACATAGACATTTCCCAGTTCAAATACCTTTAGCATGGGGACGAGTTTCATGCTCATGCTATCCATATGAACATCCTTAATGAAAAGTTCTTGACTAGCCATTTTGCATTGCAAAGAGGTCACTAGTTTTACTGATGAGAGGCTCACGTAGTGCACCAATTATGGCCATGAGCTGGTAGAGCTCGTTTGGTGGAAGCTTTGACTAAAGAGTCATACTGCAGCCTACGTGCGAAAGGAAAACAACAAAATACCACAAAAATGAAACACAAAAATGCATGTAAAACGTAATAAATGAAACGAAATAAAAGTAAGTAACTTTGAAATAAAAAGTGGCAAAAAAATAAAATATCAGCATGATGCAAATCATGTGATGTTTGGGAAAATTGGTCGGCACATGACATGGCGGTCCTTCGAAAAAGGGTGTCCTTGTCCTTGTTGTGGTAGGAGGGTATGCGGCATGTCCATGGTGGTTGATTGTCCAAAAGTGTGACAGCTGGTGGTTAATGGTTCATTGGATTCTCGGCCTACTGTGGCTCATTGGGTGATATGGCGACTGGAAGTGGGTGGTGCATGGAGTTGCTGACGTGGAATGGTTTTAGAGGTAGGTGATGTGTGAAGTTTTTGATGTCAAATGGCCTGTGAGGTCAGTGAAGGGTGAGTTGCTGATGTCAAATGGTCTGTGAAGTCGGTGATGCGTGGAGTTGCTAGCATCAAGTAGCCTGTGTGGAAGTCTATAACGAGAGGGAAAGAAAAAATTTCAGGGGTGAGATGCAGGCTATCCCAGAAATGTGCCTGCGGTGTTGGGCTATCCTAGAGATGTGCCTATACCCTTGTTTAGATGCTCTGGTCACTGCTCATTCTCTTCTTTCCACTAATGATCCAGCATGGATCAAAATGGAAATTCCGTGAGGGACACAGCAGTCCTTTGAAAAAGATAGTCCTCATCTGTAAGCAGGGACAAAGAAGAGAAGAGCGTCTTGATTAGGGGTCAGATACCTCCACATCAAAATGTAGGTCAATTAGATTGAGCCTAAAGTCCTGGCTTGTTGAGGGAAACAACAAGGGTGCTGACTGGACAGCCTGGGAAGTGGAAGGTAACTCCTCTGCTTCACTCGGAGGATCAGGTGACATGTAGCGTTGAAGCTGATTGATGTGCTCAGTATCATCTTGATCTGACTCAAAATGAATGGTGACATTAGGATATGTCACATTTGTGACAAAATAGAGCCCATTATGAATGGGCAGCAATTTTGGCATGGGACCATGTTTGCTGGAAGTGTGCAGTTTTAGCACTTGATCCCCTACTTTGTATGGGACATCTCATGCTGTGCATTCGTAAGACTGAACATAAACTGCCTGTGATTTCTCAATCCGACTCTGGATCATAGTCAAGGCATTTGTGAAATGGCTTTTGACCTCCATATCATACGTGGAGATGTCAATGATATGGGCCAGAGAGTTGAATGAGAGCCTGATATCAACAGGTAGTATGGTCATGCAACCGTACATGAGTTCAAAGGGTGAGTACCCTATGAACTCATTCATGCTAATGTTAACAGCAAACACAGAATACGGCATGTGTTCATCCCAATCTATATGACCTTGATGGACATGCATATGTAGCTGTGTAGCTAGCATTTGATTAGCTCTTTTCCACTAAACCATTTGTCATTGGATGATAAGTGGTGGAGTCGATTTTCTTAGTTGAACAGATGGCAGTAATTTCGGCCATCAGTTTTCATGCGAAGTCAGTGCCATGATCAGACTGAAAAATCCGCAGCACCCCCTGCCCACAGACAATTTGCGTGACAACAATTCAGGCTGTGGTTTGTCCAGTGATATCTGGAGTAGCAAAAGCTTGGACCCATTTCGTAAAGTAGTCTATGAAGACTACAATGAAACAATTGCCAGCCTCACTAGTGGTCATAGGTCCCATGCAGTTGACTCCTACCCGGTGAAATGGTCCGGTAATAGTGATGGGTTTCAGGGCTGCTTGGGTCTTCTGTCGAGGGAGCTTATTCCATTGGCAAAGATCACACCACTGACAAAAGGACTTGACATCCAAACTGAGAGATGGCCAGTGATAGCTGCGAGCTATGAGCCGTCCCCTTCATTTAGTAGCAAAGTGTCGGGCCAAGATGTCATGGTGATGAGTCTGGATAGTGGTAGTAACCATGGATCTATGTATGACAATCTTGATGGACTCCCCTGTTGATTTCTGAGGGATGTTATCCAACAAATGGTAGCCATCAACATCATTCTGATCACCCTAGGGTTTTAGGGATCTAAGAATGGAGGCTAGATCCAGATCCTCAACTTGAGCTGCGAGAAGGTCACGGTGCTGCACACCAATCAATATCTCAGTATAACTCTCTGATCTCACCAGGTGCTGCACACCATCAGTGATCATCATGACATGTCCCTCAGGTCTGTAAAGAGGAGTATCCTCAATACTCTGACCAGTGAGAAAAGTAGGATGGGACAGGCCCAATAATGCATCAGCATTACCATTAGACTGACCTTTTCAGGGCTGAATTGTCAGTTTGAATTCAGTGAGGGGGAGTCCCCATCCAGCGATCCGAGGAGAGGGGTTAGGCTTCTCCAACCCTGCATTGACTGCTGTATGGTCAGTCTTCACAACCACTTCATGTTGGAAGAGGTATGGTTGAAAGTGTTTGATGAAATTGACAACAGCAAGAGTTTCCAACTCCATGATAGAGTAGTTTTTCTCCGCAGCTGTTAACCCTCAACTGGCATACCCGACAGGATTATCGAGTCCATTATTGTCCAACTTAATCAAAAGTGCTCCTACTCCGGAAATGCTTGCATCCCTCTTAAGGATGAAGGATTTCATGAAGTCCAGATGGAACAGAATGGGAGGGTTTGTCAACAATCATTGAAGTTCATCAAACACCTACTGCTGAGGTTTTGACCACTGCAAAGTGATTTCCTTTGGTAAGAGCTTGGTTAGTGGCTAGCTGAGCCCGGCACAACCAGGCATGAGACAATTATAGTAACACACGAGGCCAAGAAAAGACTTGATGTCTTTGGCATTTTGTGGAATGGGCAGGTTCTAAACAGCAGTCAGTTTGACTTTATCGTGTTCAAGGTTGCTCTGTGAGATGTGATAGCCAAGATATTCTACTTCCGAGTGCAAGAATTTGCACTTGCTCAGTCTGAGCTTCATTCCACCCTTGTGAAGATGAGAGAACATGTCTGCAAGGCCCTCAAGCATCTGGGTGTGGGAATGGCTGAACACCAAGATGTCATCGAGATAGGTCAATGCTGTATGCAACTGTATTCCCATAAGGAGCAGGTCCATGAGATGTTGGAACGTCCCAGGGGCATTGCATAGACCAAAAGGCAGATAGTTGAACTTGTAAAGACCAATGGCATGTTGAATGCCCTCTTTTCTTTATCTGCCTCCCCAATTGGTATTGACCAGTAGGCATTAGCCTGATCAAGGGTAGTAAAGTATTTCATACCTTGAGTGTGCTGAGGATGTCATCTATGGGTAGGAGAGGGTAGACATCCTTTTTTGTGACCATTTTAAGGCTGCGAAAATCAGCACACATATGGTGTGAACCGTTCTTCTTGTGCACTGGGATGGTATTAGTAGCCCACAGTGATGTGCTAGGCCAGACAATACCTTTTTCCTGGAGTGCACTGACTTCTTGCATGATGGGGTCCTTCTCCATAGGCAAGGTCTGATAAGGAAAATAGCAGACTGGGTAGGCCTCACCCATGCTGATCTCCTGCTGAAGGAGATGAGTAGAACCTGTGTCCTTCTCATCTATGGCATAGAGGTCAGTGTATGGGACCAGTAGGTCAATCAATGCTGTCCAGTCTTGTGAGGAAATATCAGAGGATATCACAGTATTGGATTCAACCCACTTGTGGTCAAGGACTAAGTCTGGTTTGGCCTCTGATCCTGGTGAGAGATCAGTGTGCATCTGCATATCACCGATGGTCACATGCAGGTAGATAACCATGAAATGTATAATCGGGTTAACTACCTGTAAGGGTATGCCCCCATTAGCCACAGTACTCACACTGCCAGCAAAGTATATGCTGCTGTAAGTTCCCGTGAGGCGCAGTGAGTGATGCTCAAGAACAATCTAATCGTTCAGGGGCAGACCACCACGAGGAGAAGGGGTGTTGTGGATCACAGGCGACTTTGCAGTCTTTGAACTAGAGAAAGAATTTCTCCCAGTTGATGCCAACACAGTTGAAATGTTCATAGAAATTAGTTCCAAGGACTAGTTCAGCTGAACATTTCTCCTGTATTTGGACCTGGATCCATTCAGAGACATCAGACACTGTCACTGTGACATAGGCAGGGCTTAGCAGTAGGATCAGGGACCCATTGACTCCTATGGGGTGAGCCTCAGTTGGTATGAGCACCATGAGCACCAAGTCGGGCAGTTTGGCAGCCAACTTGTGGTCCAGGAGTGAGAAAACAGCTCTTATGTCGACCAGTGCCTTGGCTTCCACCTGGTTGTTCAGGAGACCTCTGATATGAGGGGTCCTCATTTCAGTGGGGTAGAAGGCTGATGCCATATGACCTGGATCTGATGTGGTGTCACCAAGGCTATGTTCCATCATACTTGGGATTGGCAACCCAGTGCGACAGGGTAGACATACCAGAGCATAACCTACAGATGTTTCCAAGTTTTCCTGTGGGGCGAGATGAACCTGTACTGTGAGTACATGATCGGATCAATCCCTTGGGCTCTGTGTAGCTCCTAGTGATTCAATCTCTGTGTCTGACAATGGTGGCACTGCCATCAGGGGTGGTGCCTAAGCATCTGAATCACTTTTCTCATGGAAACAGCCCTTTTCTAGGGTGACTGGAGAACTTCCAGGCAAGTGTTGAGGGCAACTCGACCCTTGCATGGTCATTGATTGATGACTTGCATGCCCGGAAGAGGTCTGGTATCCCCCGGTCGACCCATGTGATGAGGGGACTGAGGATGCTTGTGAATATGGCCTAGAGATGGACAAAGTCCTGGACTGCGATCGAGACCTGGATCTGTATGAGACCCTTGATAGTGAATGTGTGTTCTCCCATGAGGGTTCGATCTGGTCAACTCTACTGTTATCAGAAGAAGGGGTAGTTCTACTGCATTCAATGGACAAACATTATGTTGGTGATCAAACATAGTGTTCTTGAACTGTTCAAGAAAGTCGAGTCCAAGTATTAAGTCAACTGGTGCTCAAAAGGGAGATGTAGTCTTGCACACATGGGGATGTACATCGATCCTTGTGTTCGGCTGGCAATTCCCAGGCAACATGATTTCATATGGTCCTGAAAGGAGGGTATGAACAGCTTTACCATTGATGCACATATTGGGGTTAAAGTCTTGATGTTGCTGGAATGCCATTGCCACTTTCGGACTCTCTTTAACCAAAGCCTTGTGAAGACATTGGCTAATGATAGTCCATAGGCAACCAGTGTCAACAAAAGGCAGGAGTTTCTTCGGCATCGACTGGCAGGATGAAGCACCGAGTGATTCGATCTAGCTGGGATGGTATGTTGGTCTGCACATAGTGAAAACCAACTCAGGGTTGGACTTTGTGTAAAAGACTTAAACGGGGAAAAGCGGCTAATAAACCAAACGTGCTTTTTCCGCAGGCAGTAGCTGAGATAGTAGGATATGCCAAGGCAGGCTAGATATCCAATACCTGCCAGCTCTGCCAAGGTGATGAGGGTGTTAAAGATCAACTAAACTGGTCCACTCAGGACAGCATGCAAGCCCTGAATGAGGTTGTGTTGTTGACCAGTAATCACATTGTTTACAGCCAAACGGACACTTTAAAGAGAGGCCTTGATGTTGGTTCCTACCCCTGCAAAAGCTTGATAGATAGCATCTGGTTTCAGGGACAGACCTGCAGTAAAGTTTACCAGCCGGTTTAAAACTGCTTCAATTGCTTGGTCTTGTATGTTTGAAGAAAGCAAAACTTGAAGGGGTCTTCACCAACTGGTCATGGAAAAGTGCAAGAGCATCAAAGTGAGTAATGTTAAAGCAGTGTTTCCTGAAGAGTTCCAGTGGGATGTGGCTCACATGGACCATGCCTGACTCAGTAAACCAGCCAAAGCGATTTCAGAAAATCCCTGTAAAGTGGTGATCACAGAGCACTATTGGGCTAGTTTTGATGAGATGTGGGCCACCAGGGTGGCAAAATAAATGGTACCGCCAATCTGCAGGGGAAGACACTTGTAGCAGATGTTTCTCATACATGGCCTTGACCTTTTGACATGGCCATATTGTCAGTGCATCCCCTTTGAATTTGGCCATTAGGTCATTACTCTGAAGGAATTCCTGGGCACCCAAGGTAGGGTCAAAGGGAAGCAGCTGCCAAGTCAGATCAAGGTAGCATTGAGCTGGAGAGCAGAGCTCAAGCCACATGAATCAAAAATTGTTAATTTCCCATTCCTTGATCTGCTGAGGCATTGACAGGTCAGAACATGAGTCCTTCGCCAATCCGAACATCTTTTGGGTCAGATTAAATCTCCTGTGGATGCGTAGGAGAAGACCCTGATGCGTCAGAATTGTGGTTGAACGTAGTTTGGGACAAAACCGGAGGATGCAGGAGTTTCCCGGAATCTTGAGGGCAACCTGAAGATCATCAATGATGACATGGTTACCTGATACAGTTGCAGTGTAGTTTCCCTGACTCTACTTTTTGAAGTAGCTGGAGTGAGTGATGGCTTCTTGAAAGACCACAAAATTGGTACTGAGTCGCAGGTGCTGCAGAGCTCATTCCTAAGAAGAGTTATGTTACAAATTCCCATTTTATTGCATAAATCAAATTGCAAACATTATCTGTAAATTTTCACCAAAATTCAGGGTATCGGCTGGTGGTTGACTTCAAATTTCCTCCCCATCACTGTTGGATGATATTGGCTCTTTGCCTGGGAGTCAAGGACTAGGCCCCCCGATAGGTAGATTTGCCAAGGATGCCAATCTTCAGTGACCACCAGGCAGTGGCCCATGGGAATGGCGACACCTCGATGATGCTGATGTCATTGTCAACTGGATGCAGGGTTTCTCCAAAGGCAGTGGTCTCAAGGGTGGGTGAACTGGTTGATGCGGCAGCTGGAGGAAGTTGCTGGGCGATTGCCAACAGAGTTTGAACACTAGTCCTCATTGTCATTGGCAGTAAAGCGGCAATGGCAGGTGCAGGCTGGGGAATCTGACTACCCTGTTCGACAGCGCAGGGGATGGCGTTGACTGCTGGCCATGATGGTTCACCATCCAACAGGAACTTATCGACAGGCAATGCCTGGATAGTGCCATTGGAGATGAACTCGAGGGCTTGTGGAGCGACCTCAGGTCCCAATTCTAGCAACACCATGGGTGCGATAAGCACATCGACGGCCATGAGTGCCTGGACTTCAAACGGCTTGTTGAGCAGGGCCCACAGTAAGTGTGGGTATTTCTTGGCCAGGTCCATTGACTAGACAGCCCGCATCCCGTTGGTTACAGATGATGAATCTGTAAACAAGAAATTGTGAAAGGTTTAGACCTATGAAGATTTCTGATTTGTAGACCTGAAATGCCAGAAAAAGATGGTTGTATACCTATCAGATTCATGGATTCCAATTGATTGACAACCTCCAGTGCTGAATCCCTGGGAATGCCTGGCTGGTCCTTGGGTAGGGAAACTGGCAAGGGGCGTCGGTAATGCTGCTACAGTGGTGGGGGGTTGCCCAGCAGTTGCTGTTTTATTCCATCAGTACGATGCAACAATGTTGACGTTGCCAATCTTTTCCGCATCATGGATGGGTGTAAGACAGCTGGCATCACATATCTCAGTGGTGGAGGTGGTAAGGCATGCAAAATTGCCAGTGCCAAAACTGCTGGTGATGCTAAAAACCCAATACTGATTACGCAGACAGGATAACACTGTTGTGGAGGATCCCCAGGTGTTCAGGAAGCACTTCATCATCCTGATCAAGTGGATCTGGGTGAGGAAGACTGTGGGTGGCCCCAACGGCATCATTATGATGTAACAGCTGCGGATATTGGTTCCCCATCCTGTTGGGAGGTGGATAAGCATATCCCCAAGTGTAAACATTTGTCTCCTGGGGAGAGTAACCTGAGCCATCATAGTTATTCTCACCAGACTTCATCAGACCATGATGCGGGCAAGCGTTGACACTGTGCACTTGGATTTGACGGCAATGCCAGCAGGGCTGGTCACATTGTTCAGTTGGGTGTGCTCACATTTGACAAAAATAACAACAATCGGCATTGGCTGCAGCAGTGTTATTAGGGGCCATGCCCTTGGGACCTTGAGCCCAACAATTGGCATTGCTATGCGTGCAACATCCATGGAAGGAGCACACCAGAAGATGTGCCCGGAATGGGTAGTTGCCAAAATTCTGGATCTGTGCCAATAGCTGTGTAGGCAGCCTTGGATTTCACGGAGCAGGCGATTGTTGCTCAGCCATTAGCTTTGCAATGTTGGCTGTGAGCCTCCCCATTTTCTGTTTTAATCGCCAGGTTTTATCTGACTGAGTTGACGATGACGGTTGAGTGTTGCTCTTTTGGTTCAGCATGTCCGGATTAAATCCGGCTGGTTTTTGTTCTGAAGAGAATACAGCATTAGATGGTGCAGTATACTGAATCTCATCCCAGAAAATCGGGAATTCTGCATAGCAGGCTGCTTTAAGAGTCTCTTCAAGAGTTGTAAACTCTCTGAACTTGATACTACCTCGGAGGACTGGTCTCAGTCCCCTCAGGAAGATAGATTTTATAATAGAATCTCTGAGGTCTGTCATGAGATCTGGATAAGCCATCCTGGATAATTTCTTGAGGTGCTCAAGGTAGACTATCACTGACTCAGTCAGCTGCTGCACGCAATCTTGGATCAGCTGCTGATGCAGATCTGAGTCACACCCTACAGGAAAGTCTTTCCCTAGAAAAGTCATAAACTCTGCATAGTGAATGAGCTGTGGAGTACCACTGCTAAAGTCCTGGTAGGAGGCAATAGCAGGACTGGTAAGGCAAGACTCCAAAAACACAATTTTATATGCATGATCCATTTCACTTACACCCTGAAGTGTAAAGAAACAGGTCAAGTGAGATATAAGATCGGTTATAGATTCACCAAAAGCACCCAAAAAGGTAGGAGGGGCCATGAAGCTAGACATAGGAGGATGCCTCTGACCACTCATAGCCTCCAACTTTTGGTTAAGAGGTCCAAGGGAATTCTCAAATGCGGCTTGGACCTTGTTCTCGATCTGTGATGGGAGATCTACTTCTGACTTCATGTCTGAGAACTCGTCCTCTGGTAAGGTGGCTAAGACTGTTTTACGAGCTCATGAAGCTATTTTATCAAATTGAATAGAGAGAGGCTCACTGGTCCATGTAGACTGAGTACTGAGACAGCAGGAACGTCTTGGTGTCTCTATTTTGCATGAAAAAGTAAGTGTTACTTTTCAGAATTGGCAGCGAAGAAGGGCGTGAATTCCTTGACTGTTTTGGAGATGGTGCTTTGAGGCGTTAAATGGCTTGTTCTCCTTCAATAATGAAGACTAGTGGCCACAAGATAATGGGGCCGAAAAAGAACAAGGTTGTAGCACTCGAAACCCGGCATATGTAGATCAGGTTGACACAGAAGGGGATATATCTGCTCACCCATATACTCATAGGTGTATCCTTATGTTTGGGGAACTGTTTCCGACCAAATGAAATGAGAATAGGGCCCGGTTTTAGCAATTTTAGTAAGAATATAAGAATTTTAAATAAGATGGCAGTTTCCCAGCCGAAAACGAGGTGGCTCAGAGAGATGGAAAAACTCACTCAAAAGGGATTTTATCTGGAGGTTAAACTGTAGGTACTAGCTTACAAAACCTTGGGGCAGGGCGGACTCGTAGCCGGCAAAAGTCCTACTCACCAGGAGTAGTGCATGAAGTGGCTCAGAAAATAAGTAAAGGCGGACAACTTAAAGTAGTAAACTTAAGGTAGGGATAAATAAGGACAAATCAAATTTACACACCGGGTTAGGCAAAGGGGCTGAGCTATTACGTTACCAGCCTCACTCACCAGGAGGGATTGCTATCTCTGTGCAGTGAGATGGACTGCACAGGAGGTTCAGTAGAGGACAACATTGGCAAATACATTACAACTGTGCCCAAAAAGAGAGCTCACATTTTGAATAGAACAGGCACTCTCCAGGAGTATTACATACAGCTGGTGGCCATTATGCTGATCACTGTGTTGCAGTGAGGCTCACTAGGTCACCAGTAGAGGCAAGAGTGCATTGTGCCAAGGTGCTATTCTGACACACTCAGTCAGTAAAAGGCGACATGGGGGTCCTTGGCCCAGCTGTGTCAAAAATAAACAGAGGTGGGACTCCCACAGCTTCCTCTGGATGGTTCGAGATGGACTCAAAGCATCTAGGGACAGGGTTCCAAGGGGTCCCTTTGACTTTCCCCAGTGAGTGTAAAGTGCTGAGACCCACTCAGTGTTATGTTGAGGCGGACTCTAACACTTTTGTAGAGGCGGACTCACAGCTTATTATGCTATAGAAACAACCAATAGAAACAACCAATTTTTTTACTCTAGTGTGGACATCATTAGGTCAGCTAATGAAGGCGTTTGAGTTAAAGAAGTATTACAAGGGGTCATTTACACCCTAGGCCCAACTGGAGGCTATGCCCCGGCTCCTTGGGAACCACTTCGGGGGGGACACTAAAGAAGACCATTAGATGAAAGATTGAAAGGATGAAATAAATGGGAAGAATTTAGATAAGAAATTTACAAGAAGGCCTCTAAACCCTTGCGGATGTCAGACACAGGGAATAATGAGTGCAAATGCCTAATATCCACATGAGTGAAGCAACCAATTCAGCTGAGGCTGAGTGTGACTGGTTCAAACCTGCAGTTAAAGCTTTTAGGCAGCCATGTGCTGATCAACAGTGCCACTACCCGGGGGGACAACCTGATCAGTATCACGAACTAAACGGCATCTCAGGTTGGGTATGCATGTTGACTGATGTTTCCCAGGCATCAGTTCCACACAAACTTCAACCCTTTGACAAGAGCTGCACGTGATAGGGTCACATTCCAATAATCACCTACAACTCAAGTGGCAGCCAGGAAAACCAACAGTAACCCAGTGCTGATGTCAAAAGTGGGGTATAAACCAACATATGACCTTGGTGCTGACTGCAAGTGACTGGGATGTGAGTGGGCCAAAGTATCTTGTCACAGTTGGAAATGTCAGGAGTAAGGGCCTAAGGCCATCAAACCCCTGCAGTAACAGGAAATGTAGCTGTTGCGGACATCAGAATAGTGTTGTAAAACCTCTACTCTGCTGGGAGAACATGAAACATTATCATTGCTGATGTCAGGGATAGTTCTCTGAAGCCAACAACACCCATGCAGTAACATGTAATGTCACCATTGCTGATGTCAAAGAATGAGGCTGAGTATCAACCACCCCAAAGCAATGACATGAAATGTAATTATTGCAGATGTCAGATATAGGGTTTGTAAGGCCCACACATTTCAGAACAACAACATGTGGTGTTGCCATTGCTGATCTCAAAGACAAGTTTGATGAACTAACCAGTCCCCACACAACAAGGTGAGCCTCCGCTGTCGCTGACATCAGAGGGATGGTGCTGTAAGATCACCAACCCACAACAGCAACATGTTATGTTACCATTGCTGAAATCAGAGGTGAAGCCTGTGAGGCCACCTACCCCTTAAAGCAACAGCAAGGGATGCAGCTGTTGATAGTGTCAGGCGCAGGATACTGATGATCAACAACCCCCAAACCGCCACATGTGATGCAGCTGTTGCTGACATCAAAGGTAGGACCCATTGGGTAAACTACCTTAATGCAACAGCAGCAAATGAGTCAGTTGTGGACAACAGAGGCAGGGTCTGTAAGACTAACTACCCAGAAACAACAACAAGTGATGTTGTCATTGCTGACATCAGACGTTATGACTGGTGAAGTCATCACCTCCTTGCAAGAACCCACAGAAAAGAAATGAGACTTACTGAAGGATATCAAACTGTAATGCCTGTGTGACTGAGAAGAAAAGGATTTTTTTTTTGAATGAAAAGATTTAATTTAGTAAAGAAAAGGGGATAAAAAGATATAAATTTTGATAGAAAAAAAGAAAGTAGTTTTAGAGATAAGAAAATATTTATTTATTGAGTTGGGAAAGAGAAGGTAAATTTATTGATTATTTGTTGTCACACAAGAGACACAGAAGGCAGAAGAAGAGAAAGTAAAATAAATAGAAAGTTTGAGACAGTAGAGATAAGAAGTGTGATTCTGATATGCACGTGAGTTAAATGAGTCTACAAAATGGTTGAATTTACTTTAGACTGGAAAAGTGAGCAACTCCGCCAATGCCCAGTAGAGATAAGAAAATATAAAAATATTGACATCAGTACTGTACACAGATGAGGGGATTGCAGCCACATGTGATGTACAGAATCAAGTGTGGAGGGACGTACTGTATTACATGACTGTTAACCATGCAAAGCTCAGGGGCCATAGACCTCAGGAACTGTGACACTCAAGTACCCATGCACAGGTATACTGTAACTAGAGTATGTGTTTAAAACAGGCATACTGTAACTGATCCAGCACTAAGGCAGTACAGTATACCACTCAGAACACAAGAAGAGGGAAGGGGAAATAAGACCAAAAGAAAAAGAAATAGGGAAAAATTACATAAATGGAGAGACAGAGGACTCAGAGGAGATTTATCAGGATACTCTATATTTGACTTGACTCTGGGAAATTGGACTCATGGGGATCGACTCGAGGGAAGAACTCAACACTAGAGAATTTATTAAACTTAAGGTACACACACATAAGGATGATTAAATATACACATAAATCAATTTTGATCACTCGTAAGGGCTACTTCTGGCTTACAGTAATTTAACTCGACTTAAGGGATGTTTTCCAGCTTAAGCTGGCCATATTCTTCAACATAATGGACATTTTTCCAACTTAAGGGGCAGTATACCTGCCTTAAGAGGGGTAATCCCAACTTATGAAGGCCAGAGTCCAATTTAAGAGAGAGTTTTCCACCTAAAAAGGCGATTCACCTGATTTAAGGGAGGTTTCTCCACTCAAATGATGATTTCTTGTACTTAAAGGCAATCAGCGGCGGGGCTTAAATTCAATTTTCCAGCCTCCCCATGTCACATTAAACAAATTGGAGGCCATGTCACATTACGTGATAACCTGATCTGTCACATTGATGGAAAACCTATGCCATATTGATAGAAAAATATGGCCATGTCACTGCCAGTGACATGCTGTGACCCCATTGGGTGGCCCTTTTTGTCATTTCCGGAACCTAACCCGGCTAGTACTAGCAATAGGAAGGCCTATAGGGTACTCTGGTGCTGTCCTGGGGTGCTGCTGTAGAGTAATGGACAATGCGGCCATGTTAGGGGTGGCAATCCCTGGTCTCATTCAGTATGAAAGATGGACAAGGTAACTCGAGAAATGACCTGATTTGGGGGACCCAATTGTAAACCAAAATCCCCTTTTTAGCCCTAACCGGAGGGGAACCAGGGCCCTTTTAATTGAGGGTAAACTCAAGGGAAAACCGACATAAGAAAGGGTTTCCCAAAATACACCCTCAACTACAATAATCCCCTGAGAAGACTTACCTAGTCTTGCTTCTCAAAATTCAATTTGAGGAAGGGGGATGGGTCCCTGGTTTTGGATTTTGGTTGAGAATGGGAGGGTTGATCCACCCAGTTCCTCAAGGGGTGCATGTGAGAAGTCAGGGCGGCTCTCTTCTTGTTGGATGTGTGGGTATGGATGGAGACCTGGCACAAGGTAGGGAACGGGTGGCTTTTATGCAAATTTGGGCTGCAAATTCAAAGGAGATTCAAATATGCAAACTTTTTAAAGATAATATAGGGCCCGGGATGCAAGCTATAAAAAACTGGACGCAAAGGGTGGAACCCAAGAATGAGTGAAAAACTAACAAAAACAGGTCCTTTTAAGGACCTCGTGGGCCTGCAGTATGGCCTGGGTGGTGCTTACAATGCCCAAGCTAACTTCTGCAGAGGAAAACAGTGCAGAAGATGTCTATGGTCACATAGACAATTTCCAGTTCGAATACCTTTAGCATCAAGGACAAGTTTCATGCCCATGCTAAAGATATGAATGTCTTCAATGAAAAGTTCTTGACTAGCCATTTTGCATTGCAAAGAGGTCATTAGTTTTACTGATAAGAGGCTCACGTAGTGCACCAATTATGGCCATGAGCTCGTAGAGCTCATTTGGCGGAAGTTTTGACTAAAGGGTCATACTGCAGCCTACATGCAAAAGGAAAACAACAAAATACCACAAAAACGAAACACAAAAATGCATGTAAAACGTAATGAATGAAACGAAATAAAAGTAAGTAACTGTGAAATAAAAAGTGGCAAAAAAATAAAATATCAGCATGATGAAAATCACGTGACATTTGGGAAACTTGGTCGGCATGTGACACTAGGCATTTCAGGTTCCCGAGCTTGTATCTTGGGTTCTCCACCAGGGTACCTGGATCAATTTTATAAATTAAACCGGGGTAACCCAGGCCTCAACAAGATTTTCAATCATAACTGAATTTGACGTCTATCCTAACTTGGCATCCATCGCAACTTGGCATTCATCCTAACTTGGTGTCCATCCTAACTTGGCGTCAGTCAACTTAGCATATTATATAATCTGGATCAAAATTTACCCATTTGTAAATGCATATACTTTTCAATGGTCAATAAGAAATTCCCTTCTTATTGAGATTACCAAGTCGATAAGAAATTCCCATCTTATTGACCATTGAGAAGTATGCATTTTCGAGTATAATACACATATATTATTGCAGTTGCAGGAGTTTTTTCAATATACGTAAACTTTACTCATTTTTTTCTAAATATAGAAAAAGAATCCCAATGAAGAAAGCACATAGTTCCACAAGAAATATTGCATTTTGGCCTACAAACTGGTAAATTCCCAGAATTTTGAAATTCTGCTAGGCTAAGGAAGTTAATGCAAATGATCTGCATTTGGTTAGCAGTGCAATAAAAACTTGATATATTAAATTGAATTAACGGACTTAGTACACAAATTATAGATATGATGTCTACATAAAGGGTAAAAGAGAAAAATAAAGATAAGACGTAATAAAATTAAATACAAAGAACAAATAAACGTAAATTCGAAGATCAGAAAGATAAAAAAATAAAAAATCAATTCAACTTTGATTTTAAAATGCATTGGACGCAACGTTGGGAATGGACACCATGTTATGACAGATGTCAGTGAGGATATTTTGTTTCAACACTGGATGCTAAGTTGAGATTGCTCTATTTAGTCTTTAATATTGCCTTGGACTCCAAAGTTAGGATAGATGCCAAGTTCGGGCGAGTGCCAAGTTGGGACGGACGCCAAAGTGGGATAGAACATAAAAACTGATGACGATAAATTGATAGGGATACCAGAACGGGCATTATCTAGTTTGGAAATGGAATATGTGACAGGGCCACCAGGATTTGCTCAATAGTATAACGGTCGTTTGAAAAAAATGCACCGTTCAAACTTTTATTTCTTAGCATTTTGCAAAAACTCATGTATTTTAAGGTATGAACCTTGCAAAATGCTAAGAAATAAAAGTTTGGACAGCGCAATTTATTCGAACGACTGGTAAACTAAGCAAATCGTGGTGGCTTGGTCGGTACCGAGACATTAGAGTGCGGAAATTAGAATGCAGAAACATTAGAGCGCAAGGGCATTAGAGCGCAGGACAATAGAGCGGAGGGACATTAGAGCGCAGGACAATAGAGCGTGGGACAATAGCGCACAGGCGCAATAGAGCGCAAGGACAATAGAGCCCAAGACAATAGAGCGCGGACATTAGCGACAATGCAGTGGCGGTTGCAGGGGGCGGGGGTGGCCGCGCCTCCTGAACTCATGTTCTGAAAATAAAAATGATCAAGATAATGGTTAAACGCCAATTATTAGAAATCTGCAAAACTAAATTAAATACTGTAGCTAAAATTAACTTTTTTCCGAATTTTTTCTCCTTTCATCTATCATCTATTTTTTTGCCAGTTAGCCCATTGTTTCGTTCTTTTTTTCGTTTCGTTTTTCAGAAAAAAATTTTGAGAAAAAAAAGAAAAAAATCGTTTGTATGTCGATGCAAATAATTCAGCAAAAAATATAAAAATTGTAAAAAAAAATTTTCCGCCTCATCCCCGAAAAAATTTCCTGCGTCGGCCACTGGGACAATATAGTGCAGGACAATAACACATATGCGCATCAATAGAGCACAAGGACATTAGAGCGCCAGGACGATAGAGCACAGAAAAATTAGATCAGAGCAAAACAAAAAAAATGTAAAAAATGACTACATTTCAGCTCAAAATGCTTTCCCTAAATTTTTTCGTGTCTCTGAAGAGAATTAGGTCGAAGCATATTTCCACCATGGAGTATATTTTCAAAAGTTGCGAATGGCACAAAAAATCGCAAATATTTGACCTTGGAACCTTTGAATAACATTGTTTCATTTTGTTGTTTCCGAATTCATCTTGGATTTCTAACTCGCATTTAGAATCACACACGCAGTTTTTTGTGAGCTTTTGAAATAAAGCCATTTGCTTAGTATTCTTTCTTTCGTGTTCAAAAACAATTTTAAATTCGTGTTCGCTGCAGGTCACGGAACGTTGGTTGAAATGTTTTTCAACCAATAGATGCGCTCTAACGTCCCTGTGCTCTATAATGTCCCTGCGCTCTAAGGTCCCTGCGCTCTATTGCCCCTTGCTCTAATGTCCGGTGACAGTACCCGGGTACCCTAAAGACCGAGTACCTGGGCCGTAAATTGTGTGTGTGAAGACTGAAGCACTACGTGCCTTACAACAAATCTTCCATTACGTTTACTTTACATTCCGTACATTTCTTGCCTTGCCTTCGACAAACTGAACTTTACTGATTTTCCGGAAATAATGACAGAAAGTTATGCTTTTCCGACAGTCAAACAACTAACAAGTCCTCTAGAACTCGATCCGAACACAGTAAAATTCATCGGTCCATTTATTGCCAACGATCGCATAGAATATTGTCGACTGAGAAACGCTTTGGAGAATCGACTTTTAGTCAACGTGAGTTGCTTTTACAATTTCATTTTAAGTAAACATTTTACTTAATTTTCATGTCATTCAAGATTAAAATGACCAACGTCCATTTGATGTCTTCGAAACCACGCTGCTTTTTTTTGAACGGTCTTCAAGAAAAGAAAATAGAATTCAAGCATCGAGCTTTTACTTACGATCAAAATACGACCCTTCCGTTTCACGAAGTAAGAATAATGATGAATTGATGTGTGGTATTTTTTTATAAAATGCTTGTCAATCAGGAAATGACGAAAATTAGCACTGTCGTAAAAATCGTTTACACAAAGCTTTTGCCATAGATTTTTTTCTCAACAAATTTTTAAATATTGCTTGAATACTCGCACAAAATTGCAGCACTATATGGCGTATAGTTCAGCGATGCACGGCTATTATATAAGGGGAGAATTTTTTTGATACTACAGCTGAGTGCACCATACAAAAGATGTAGGGTATCCTGAAAGAAGCAGTTAGTATAAAGGCGGAGTGTCACACTCACGTAGCGGGCTACACCGCGTGTGATGGCCGCTAGCTCGCTAGTTCAGGACCAAGCCGGCAAGCGGTCGCCGCTAGCAATTTTCAAAGTTTACTGTAGAAATATCAATCTGAATTTTGGCGATGTCGCTCGCTGCATGAAGTTTAATTTTCTGATGGTTGCAATCATACATGCACAGCATAGAAATTCTGCTGGGGGTCAACCAGGACAAGAGGTGGGATACAAATTTTTTTCCATTCTTGATAACGAAAATAAAGGTCTTAGAAAGGTCTTCTAACATCCAAGCAGCATATTCTTCAACCTTATATGAGTCAAATATGTGAAATTATTTGTTTAGACTGCACTTTTTTGAATTTTAATTTTAGTTTCTTGGAATCAAGTATGCTTTGTTTAGAAAATATTTAAACTACAGCATTATTGCTATTTTTATGACGACTTTTTTATCTCTCTTGCTCAATTTCCTTCATCATCTTCTCAATCATTGCTGGGGTAGTCAAATATGCTGGGAGTCAGCAAGAATCTGCTGGGGGTCAAACCCCCCACGTGCATGTATGATTGCAATAGATAATTTGAACCAGAAAAACTTGTTTAATCCATTCTTTTGGTGAATAATGCTAGTCTTAGGTTGCTATTCTAAGAAGTTTCCGATTTCTTATCCAACAATTATTACATATATTTTTGATTTTTAACTTGATTTTGGTGACGATAATTATGGTCAGCGCGAAGGCCGATCCTACTTTATTTCATCGCAGAAATGCAAAATCTTACCTATATTAGGGGTGAACCCCCTTCCCCAACTTGGTGTAATCATATACTCAAATGTCGAGAGCCCCGAACTCAAAGAAATTTGGAAAAAAGTGGCCTTTTTTGGTCTTTGAAGGAAAAATTTTCGACTTTTTGTTGGATTTTTGGAAACCCCAAAATTTTGGGAATTTTGGGAGAGGGAATTTTACAAGTCTCAAAAAAATAATATCTGAAATTTATACCGCTGCCAAGCACAAAAATTTCACAAAATGGCACAAAAATGTGGTCGAAAATTGTGAAAAAACCTGAAATTTAAAAAATCCGGCACTTTTATACGAATTTTTAATTTAAACTCATCGGAAAGACATATTTTAGCAATAAATTTGATGAAAATTGCCGAATGAACAATAATTTTGTAAACAATCGCGATGAAAATGGTTTAAAATTAACATCATGGTGCGAGCGGTGCCCGTTAGGATGAAAAAATTTCAAAACTAGCGGGCGCATGAAAAACTACTGTAGGATTGTTAGCGGGGATTTCGGTCGTCATGCACAGCACCGCTCGGGGCCTGCCCGCTTGGTATATGTCACTTCCAAAGCGCACGAGCGGTTCACACTCGAATGTGATTGGTTCATTCTTTCTTTTTACAGTAGCGTGACGCGGGAAGCGTGAATTAAGATTCCATCTTAAGCATACAAATCCAGGCCTTGAATTCAACGGATTTTCTGAAAATTTGGGAAAAAATGTAAAAATATATAATCTGAAAATTCGCAAAACATGTAAAAAAGCCCTCTACGATACGTTGAGTGGTGGTACCTCATATAACTGAAAATTTACCGATGAAATTCGGCCCTTTGCATGATTGCGTATCACTATAGCCACCATCACACTAGAGCTGCCATCTCACACTATAGCCACCATATCACTACAGCCACCATCTCACTATATCTAATGTATCAGAATAGCCACCAAAATCTCCCTAGAGCCACCATGATGCATAATAATGATCTCGCTATGGACACCAATGTCGCATATTTAAAGGTACCATTACAGCCAATGTCTCAATACAGCCACTAGGGACAACCTGTAAAATGCAATTTTATAAACAACTTGTATGTGATACATGTATTGGCATTATATAATGGGCTTTTAAGGGTACAGTTTCACTTTGGCGCCCATCTCACTTTGGCGCCCGTTTCACTTTGGCGCCCGTCTCACTTTGGTGCCCGTCTCACTTTGGCGTCTGGTATAACTTTGGTGCCCATCTCACTTTGGCGCCCACCTCACTCTGGTGCCCGTCCTACTTTGGCGCATTGTGTGTCCTAATAAACAAGTGATGTGTCTTCATCTTTGCAAATTTTACGAGCAGTTTTATATCACCATAAAAATAATCAGTTATGCTGCTAAACTCCATTCAATAAAAACACTTTTCATGAAATTAAAATGACTGATTTTGAGGAAGCCCGCTCTATTCTGTCTTTGTATTGTCAAATGTCAATGTTGGTTTGTGAAAGTAGAGTTAATCTGGAACTTTTTCATTTGTTCAAAAAGAAAAAAAGTTAAAGTACTTTGAATGCATTTCTTGCAACAGTCATCGGAATCCCTCAGTGTCTTTTTTTCTGCACTGATGGGCTTTCTGCATAGTGCAGAAAAGCCAAAAAAAGTTTCTGCTCTGCAGTTTTCTCCTGTTACCACTGTTTCCCCCCCCCGGGCCTTTTCCCCAAATGGGAGAAGGGGTCAAAATTTGTTTCCCTATTTTTCCGAAGTCGTTTTTCGCTTAGAAATGCGCATAGACGCTTTATTTATGTATTTCTGAGTTTTTTCAAATCTTATGCTATTTTTTAGAGCCGTTAATTCATTAAAATTGAGGAAACATTTGAAATTTTTGAGTTTGGTCGAAGTTTACTCTACAAGCATTGTGGAACAAATTTTCCAGCAAACTATGCAAGAGTTTAGTGACTTTCAATTGCATAAAAATCGACGGTTATGTCCTCTATGATGACAAGTTAGAGCAAAAAAGGTATTAATCTTTCGGGGTATTATTGGCCTTCTGCAGCGCTAGAAAATCAATTTTGCGAATATTTATTTCCAGGATTGGATTCAAATTTTGTGTTCAAAAATTGTAATTTCTATAATTTTTTATTTGGAAAACTTTAAAACCAGTAATTTATTCGCAAACTCTTATGAACTTGGCCGAACAGATATGAGTAAGAAAAGTATAAATTTCCGTAAACTACTTCCATGAAGCTTTTAGATTGATTTTACGTCAAGAAAGGAATAAGTGCTTCAAAAGGTCTACAGACTCGACGTATTGATCCTTATCAAAAAGTACGTCAAGGAAAAAATGTGAATTTTGATTAAATATCAAGATAAAATATTGAACATTACTAATTAAAACATGAAATAATACGTTTAAGATGATAAAAACTATTAAAGGTTAAATGGTAAGGGAAGGTAGACATGTTAGAAGCTGCGCCTGAGCAAGGAAATAAACAATAATGCTTATTAAAGTTATAACCGGCGCGAAGCGCGGGAAAAATGTGAGATTATGACTTTCTAAAATGCTCCAAAATGCATCTTTTATGTATCCGATGTGATCAAACACATGACTCAAAAAGTTCTGCACCAGTGCAGAAATCACCAAAAAAAATTCTGCACGAAGCCTAAAAAGTCTGCACTGTGCAGAAAAAACACTGGTCATGCTACAGTTCGTGTCAAATCCAGATCACGGTCACAATCCACTTTGTGGGCCTTACGTGATCCGAAGTTGAAGCTAAGCGTATCAAACGTGAAAAGATTTTTTTTCCAATTTTTCACTAATTTTTATTACCGTGCGAATTTCGTGCGAAATCCTACAATTTACAATCTTCCCAGGGAAAATTCGCAATTTACAAACTGCAAACTAAAAATAACCTTCATCATTTTTTGGGGAAACAAGATTTGACAATTTTGAGGAATAGGGACTTTCAAGAAAAAGCTTTGAAGCATTCTTGGATGAAAGAGGAATTTCGGGGAAACAGGACCTTCGGGGAATGGGGATGCACCCAAATAAATGATCAGCATGAATGCTGAAAAGCAGACTATGATAGGGCGCCAAAGTGAGACAGGTGCTAAAGTGAGACGAGCACCAAAGCAAGACAACAGTCTCACTTTGGCGCCTACATTGTTGGACGCCAAAGTGAGACGGGCGCCAAGGTAAGACACAATTGCTTTTAAGTATGAGTATACAGCTAGCAATGAGTACAGATGCAGCACATTTCATGCCATTTAAAAAAATATTATTGTTGTGTAGCCTCGTCACCTCATTTGCATAAGCTTTGTGCTAAAAATAAAGAGGCCATGTTAACTGCTAAGCATTGAATAAAAACTTAAAAAACCCCAAAATTTTGTACAAGCATTACAAAGACCAAAAGTAAAATAAATTTTAAATTTATTTTACTATTATAATTTTCTTTATTTTGATTCTTATAAAGTAAAAAAATAATTAATATTAATACATTTATTAACATGTAAACAATGGCTATTTTTGTAGATAAAAAAAGCAATAATTATTCAAAAAGAATCACCTATTGAAAATATAAATAAATTTGAAGTTAATTTCATTTTATTTCAAAATGCATAAAAAATAATTAAGGGAAAAAACATAATAATATTAATAAAATTTTTTATAAAAAATATTGTTCCGAAAATGTTCGCCGTGTTATAATAAATGACCAAAATAATGATCAAATTGTTCTTGAAATCGGTCACTTTTTGCATCATGTAGCCCATTTGATGGGTTAACAGTTATTTTTGCAAAAATAGATGGATAATTAAAATATAGCACAAAATATTTGTTGTGCAGAAAAACAAGTAATTTTCCGCATTATCTGTTGAGTGGCTCTTCCGAGACATTGGCTGTAGTGACACTTTTGGTATGTGACACTGGTGGCTGTAGCGAGATCATTATTATGCGTCGTGGTGGCTCTGTTGAGATTTTGGTGGCTATTCTGATACATTAGCTGTAGTGAGATGGTGGCTGTAGTGATATGGTGGCTATAGTGATACAGTGGCTATAGTGTGATCGTGGCTATAGTGAGACGGGCCCCCTTTGCAAACACAAAACAATAAAATTTTTGGCTCAACTGGTTTGGAAATTCCAGGGAATGTTGCTACATATAGTCTGTTTTTTATAATATGTTTCCAAATAGAAAAGTGACACAAATCGGTACTGTCGTCAAAATCGTTTACATAGAGCTTTTACCGTAAAACTTTTATTATTTGGAAGCATTTCAAGAAAAACAAACTATATTTTACATGTCTTAGCGAATTTGCAGAAACTCTGTTGGTTTTAAAGCCGGTTTGTACATTTATATCGCTCCGCTCAGGGTACTCTTACATCTTTGGTACAGTGCACTCAGCTGTAAGATAATAAATTATCCCTAAATGATGGGACTGCCCCTACGTGCATGTGTTTCCACTTATTATTTCAAATATTTAGAAATAAACAGACTAGATTTTTACGACGCAATTTGACTGTTCATCAAGTTCGCCTTGTGCGTGACGTGATATCTGAAGGGTGAGAGTCTTTAGTTTTGAATACATATATTTGCTTTGAATTTTTTGCAGGTCGGCTTTTTCTACACGACGATACCACAAAACTTTACCGGCACGGCCCGTCAATGCAAATTGTACATTAAATCGAACGGCTTACTATGGAATCTTCGACGCATGAAAATCGTTCTTGAATTCACGGATGAAGATTTCGAAGAAGCGTCACGTTTAGCCAGCATAGCCGAACCGAATTTGACGACCGTCAACGTGGGTGATAAAACGACCGAAGTCATATTGTAAGGTTTGCGTGACTCTTTTTAATTTGATTTTCATTACTTTATTGATGAATAGTAAAACTTTCTTACCAACATGGAGAAATCAGGAACTGGTTTATGTTTCACAGTTGCCTAGATTGAAGTTGCATACATTATAAGACCAGTTTATTAGAAAATGCCCCGATGGGGCAGAAAAAAGAAAAATATATTTGCTTGGATAGTTGTCAAGCTAGAAAAAGAAGTGGACTAGATTTTTGAGAACTTTGGATTTTTGGAAAAAAATTCACTTTCATTATATTGGATTTCCATTCTTTCTCAAAAAGAATTTTCCATGTCTGTGGAAAAATATATTCTGCAGCATCCTGCATTGTGTTCTCATCATCATACAGTAACATTTTTCTATATGAAAATTATATGCACATGACTTCAAATGTAAAGAAATGATAGAAACTAATATCATTCTAACTTCTGACCGATTCAAAACTCCTGCCCCTCACACTAGTTGAAAAATAGTGAGGGAGGCATATGGTAGTCATTTTCAGAATTTATGAAGAAACCTGAGGTTGGTTGCACTAATCTCTACATCGGGATTGAATTGATGACCATGAGTTTGGGCTAATCGCAATGTCGAAATTATTTTCTTCCAGTGCACAAACAATTCTCACTTCAGGATTAACTAATACTGAGGTTTAAGTTCGAGTTTGAGAATTGCAGACATTTTTATATTTATTTGATTTAGGGATAAGAAATTATACGGAAATGTTGGTGCGACTGCACAGCTTGAGTTGGGGATAATCTCGACATTGAGCACGTTATAATCCTGATGACATTCAAATTATATGGAACTTGAGATCAAACCGAGTCGTTTTTTTGTTCGAGATTATCTTGAGCTCGAGGTTAGACACTTTAGTGCAATTGGGCCCTGATTACAGTCATTGGGCCCCGATTTGCAAATGGGAAAGCAGGATAAAGCATACAAAACATACATTTAATTGCGGGGGAAGTGCTATGGGCTCCCAGAAATCGTCGACCATATGGCTAGCCATAGGGCGACCGCCCCCCAGGAATTTCCTATCCTATGGCTAGCCATATGCTAGCCGTAGGAACCCCCATAGTTTTGGTTGGAAATATACCGAAAAATGTTAATTTTTTTATGAAGAATGTCAATTTTTGAAAAAATGGTCAAAAATGTGAATTTTCTGGGCGCTTCGCGCCATGAATACAGTTTTGGTCTTTTTTAGAAAAAATTAATATTTTAAAACTATTTGTCGGACTTTTTTCCTGAAAAAAAATCGATTTTTTTTCCTTAAGGGACCCCTCCCCCCAAAATTTTGGTAATTACTGATCCTCGGCCTAAAAGAGTCGTCCGACCCCCCCAGACCTCGGGGTTCCATTACATGTATGATGCAAAAATGCTTCTGGTTCAGCCAAGCCTATATTAGGAGTGTGCGCCAAAATCCCGTACCTGCTTCTCCCGCAGTATACTTTCAGTCCCACGGCAACAGTACGAGTTTTTTGAAAGCAGGACGGAAGCAACAGGGATGGTTGGAATAGCTTCGCGTCTGCAATCCCGCAAAAAGCGCTCCTTCTGTGAATTTCAGTTTAAATTCAAAAACTGTGAATGATGCTATTTTGTTGAATGGTTAAATATGTAGACAATAATAAATTTGTTTATAGCTTGTAATCAGTAAAACTTGGGGAGTGAATTCTATACGATAATTTATATAAAATGAGTGAATCAAACCCATCTTGCGCAATCGATTTAGTCTCAAGAATACTTTGTGCTGTAGCTTTTTTTCTGAAAAAGCTGAGTGTGATTTTATGTGCCGTTTTCCCACAGTTGATTCCTGTGTTATTGACATTAAATTTAGTAATCGTTCAACGCAGTTAGAAGCACACATGTGTGACGGGGGACAAGAGGGGTACAAACTACCCCAAGGGTTTTGAAATTGAAAAGTTTGTTTGAAAAAAATTTTTTGAACGCCAAAAAACCAAGGTCCACACCCCTACCCTCCTCAAAATATCGGCGATGCACATGTTTGGTTGGAAAGTGTGTTGATGCACTCTGCTTATTTTTATGTAAAGTGACTGCATTCATTAAATTACTAATGGTCGAAAATCCCTTTTACCAAAAAATTACGAGAAAACACTTGTTTGCACTTGGGATAGTTTTTCGTGTAAAGTGACCGTGTGCATGGAATTCTCAATGGTCGAAAACCCGTTCCTCCAAAAAGTCATGGGAGCACCTTCATTTACATAAATGATGATTTTTTGTGTAAAAATATTGACAAATTTTGCGGTTTCCGGGACATTGGAACGCTATATAATTGAATTGAGGCCATATTTTAAAAATATGAAAAATCGCATTTGAGATTGCACCCCCAAGATGCTTATGGGCCGAAGTATGGAGCTTGGATATGGCACACCCATTGTGGGGCATAGTGGAACTGAGGACCTTAAAAAGTGCGTTTTTTGCATGTTTTTGGCGCCCCATCAAGCAGCACTTGCCGATAGAGACGAAATGACAAAAGGCATGTAATAGTGCGCCCCTATGCCCGAAATTATGAAAAAAACCCGAAGGTTCTAGCTCTTACCGTTTTGCCTCTAGGGTGGGGGGTGTCATGATAAGTGAATTTGTAAATTATGTAAATTAAGTTAAGCTTAAGCATTTTGTCCAAATTAGTTTCATGTAGTAATTTTACAGTAATCCATTATTAAGTTGTTTTTCCATTTTTACCATTAGAAAAAAAATGTAGGTTAAGTAGCCTATTGTTTTGTACATTTTTACGTTAATTTGCCAAAACCATTAATGCACTTTCGTTCTATTATTTACTCGGAAATCGTAAAATACGTATGAAAAGTATTACAGTAGGAAAATAAGAGCCAAAAAACAGAGAACTACTAATCCCTTTTTTTCCACTTACCAACTCCCACCCTAGGGGTGGATAACTTCAAGGAACCCGTCGTAAGCAAGTTCAACCAACCAGTTTCAAACGATTTCTTCCCATTCCCAATAAACAATTCTAGCGAATGAGATTCCCCTCACCAAAACCCCACCTCTTTTTGCGGATCCTCGAAAAAGAACGGAAGACAGTCAGTCAGTTCATTCTTTGGATTTTTTCGCAAATCGGCAGCATCTTAGTTTACCGACTACGTGTGTTCCCCTATTTCTTTGTGTATTTCTCGGACGATGTTCATCCGTCCAGTTGCTTGTTTTTCTTGGATGACGTTCATCCCTCCAGCTACTTGTATTTCTTGGACGACGTTCATCCGTCTGGTTTGTTTGGTATTGTTGAGGACGATGTTCATCCCTCCAGTTGTGTGTATTTAGGGCCATGTTTATCCGCCAATATTTTATCTTCGGGACGACGCCTATCCCTCCATAGAATCTCACCTCCCCGCCCCATACTTAGTAGTTTCTCAGCTTCATTTTCTCTCAGTTGCTCTTATTCTCCTGCTCATCCCTTTTTCGTAATTTTTTATCGTGTCCCCTGCCTTATCAACATTGTAATTTAGCCTTTTGATATTGAATTCTAATAAACGAATATTTTAGAAGGCGGTTACGTAATCAGAGAATTGACCTTACGTAACAGGGGCATGAAATTTGGGGCCAACTGCCAAGCATATTATAGGTTGATGCTATTGCCCCGTCTATGATGCCATTAGAAGTCACAAAAAACTATTGTTTTCACGAATCCAGCATCAATCATATTGATAGCACAAATCAAATTTTTTGATGATCAGTGTGTTCACGGAGCATTGTTATTGCACTGCTGTTTTTGCATGTATGTACCTATAGTCAGTTTTTTATAAAATGCTTCCCAAGTAGAAAAGTGACACGAATCACTACTGTCATCAAAATCGTTTACATAAAGTTGTTACTGTAAAATTTTTCACTCGAAAAATTGATAAAGGTTAGGTCAGTACGTTCACAAATTTCCAGTCCTTCATGATATATTGTTTATCAGAAAATCGCAAAAATCTGAAATACTACTTGCTTTCCACTTTCATTATTTGTAAGCATTTCAAGAAAAACAGACTATATATTCCGATTCATGTTTTCGATTGCCGTGTCTCACATCGATGCACGGGGTGATATTGACCTCTATAGCAAATTTTGATTTATCCTCAACTGATGCTTACTGACACGCAACAGGTTCGACCACCAGCAATGATCAAGAAATAATGAAGAAAATAATCAAGAGAAAAGAGAAAGTTGTCATAAGGATGACGTTGATGCTGACAATTTTTCTAAATAAAGAATACTTGATTCCATATAAGTAGTACTAAGATTCTGAAAAGTTCTGACCAAGCAAATACCGTAATTATTCGAATAAACAGTGCACCATTTATTATTTTTTCGGGTTCATTTGGTGCGCCATTTATTAGAGGGCGCCGCCTATTTGAAGACGCCCTTCATTAAAATTTTACTCTTCATCAGGCTAAATTTTAATCCAATGTTGTTTTTAATTCTTTCATGAAATTTCAACAAGTATACTCTCTACGCCAACAAAAGAAAAAGAAAACAAACAAAAAGGAAAGAAGAGAAAACAAACAAAAAGAAAAGAAGAGAAAACAAAAGTAATGAAAGGAAAACAAAAGAAAAATAAAAACAACTAGTGGAAAATAAACAAGCATGCATTTCAAGAAAAACAGACTATAAGTTGTTTTTCGACGTCAAAATAGAAAAAAAGTTATCCCTTCTCCTGTCCTGGCTGACTCTCAGCAGAATTTCTATGCTGTGCATGATGCTATCCATAATTACTGAGGGCCGGATGACAGAAGGCTGAATAGTGCTATTCAGTGAATAGCGGCCAGAAAATAGGGATATTCACTGAATAAAATCGTCACATAAATTTATGCGGTATTACAGACGGCTGCATAGCTTATTCTATGCATAAAAGTCTACCTTTTTATTCGTTGATTTTATATCTGGTCTTAGCACGAATAAAAAGGAAAAAAGCACAAGAAAATTCCTTTTCAAGTTTTTCTTTCACGAAAAATAGACGAAGCAGACTTTCTTGATTTTTTAATGACGTGGGAGAAGAAGAAGAATTTGATATTATTAATCGTCCTTTATTTCGTCGTTTGAATCCTTTTGAAATTTATAATGATCGAAAATTCTTTTTACGGTATTAGTTCAAAAGAAATATTTTACGAGATCTGATTGATTTGTTGAGTGATATCTTACAGCATACCTGGACAATATGTTCAATTTGATGCAACTCGGTATCAGATGAGGCCAGTATAGTACCAGATAACTTAATTTTCATTACCAAATTATGTTTTGTTTTTGAACCGATTTTAACAGCAAAAGCGAGATAGACGACTCGGAGACAGATCATCAAGCCTGTAGCCAGAAATTTTTTTCGGGAGGGGGGCACACATTTTTTCACACAAATTACGGTAAAATTGGCATTTCTGACTTGACTTTCTTTTTTCTGACTTGACTTGGAAAAAAACCAAAGGTTCCACCTTTGTCTTTTTTTAACACCTCAAATATTTCGGGGGAGCCATGACCCCCCCCCCAACCCCCCCCTGCCTACAGGGCTGCAAATCACCAAACAATAAAAACTAGGTAATCAATCAACTAGGAAATAAACCAATTGGAAGAAGAATGGTGGGGCCTTAAATGGAGAAAACTGCAGGAAATTCTTGAGTGTTGGACAAAAAATTTCAACTCGATGGAAATTGCAATCTGGTGTCGGCCGACGCCGCCCGGTGTCGTATAGCAGCTCTGTCCGACTGTCGACCGACACTATCCGACGAAGTATATCAGGGTCTTTAGGTTATGAATCAATCAACAAATCAGAGGACCAAATAACCAACTTGAAAATCTATGAACCAACCAACCAGAAAATCAGGAAACCAATGAACCAACCAGAGAATCAGATAAACAACCAACTAACCTGAGAATTAACCAACCTATCACTAACCATGTTATCAACCAATCAATCAGTCAACCGACCATTGAATCAGGAAATCAACCCACTAATCAGGAAATTAGCGAAAAAAGCAACCAGAGAATCAACCAACCAACCATTGACAACATCCAATCCAACCATGGAATAAACACAAATAAACAAACGGATCAGGGAATAGACCCATCAACCAGGGAATGGATGAATGTGATGCCCTAAAAATTTTGAGATTTTGTCCTTCTAAGACGCACCAGAATGCACTTTTTCAGATTCTCTGACTTGCTATGATTTCAAGCATATTTTTCATCTGACCTCCCAGCTTTTCCAGGTTCGCCAGATATACTGGCATGTCCTTGTGTGTCGCCTCTTAAATAAGCCTGAAAGTACACGTTGACTGCATTCTGTCTATTTTGTGCAAGATAAATCTACATAACCTTGGTTTGGCTTGACAACCACCGAAACGATTCGACAGCCAATCAATTTTTTGGGCTGATCAGTACCAGATAAACCAATATGGTTTGTCAAGGTACTTCTTCAGTGTCAATCCAAACGTCACAATAGTTTGTCAGTGTATACTCAAGTACGTTAACCAGATTTTACTTTCCAATGAATACATTTGAATCTAACAAACTAAAGTCAGCTCATAACAGGGCAACAAGTTCAGGGGTTTCCATAAGAATCGCAATGATACAAATCATGCATTGCACTGCCAATCTTGCATTCAGCAGTGGAAGGTGGAGCAGAAATCGCCCTTTTCTGGCTTGTAGATTGACCATCATCAGTTTTTTTGTTCTGTATCGTAATAATCAATCTTAACACAAACGTAAGCAGAAAATTGATTTCATTTGAAGAGAAATTTAACTCTTGATCATGAATTTTTTCGTTTGATCACTCATAATAAGCTTTTTTGTGGTCACTTGGTCATTGAGAAAAAAATTAAGCACTAGCAAAAACCAAAAACACTGATGCAGACTCTTGCCAGTAGTAAACATTAATGTTCGGAGTACAACTGGAAAGAAAAGAAACACTTTCGGACAAAATTACCTGAACAGAAATATTCATTTATGTCATGCATATTTTTTTTATTCATGGTATAGCTATGAAATGCTTATTCACTGTTTTGTCATATGGATAAATTTATTCAATGAATAGTCTATTTGCTCATTTATCCACTGAACTTTGAAAACATTCTAAAAGCCATCAACTGAGTTTCAGCTTTTATCAAATCATGCGGAAAGTATTGGAATCCAACCTCCATATCCATTGCTAACTTGTAATGGAAAAACACTAGAAAAACCATTAAAGAGTAGTAGGCGTCAAGTGCTGAATACCTAATTTCAAACTGCATTAGATTCCGCCTACAGAATCATTCACATCGTGTTCTCTGATGGAAATCGATTTGGTAAAAACCAACATCAGCCAAATATAACTCTGTGAACAATCCTTTCAGCTTAAACATTTCCGGGCACAGTCCCAACTTCCTGGATATGGCCAAAAACCTTACATTTAATTGGTCTCCTACCTTGGCAACATCGTAATAATAGCCATACAAAGACATTACTCTATGCTTAATTTCTTTGGTTGAATCAACAGTTTGATTTTTCCTACCAGCTCCATTAAGGTTCCAGGTAGCAACCAGATCTGTAACCAGGTTGTATCCAACAACAAGCATGTCAGGATCTAAGAGCTCATGAATGAGCCTCCATTCCTTCTGCATGACTACCGTAGTATCTACAACAAAAGTATCTCCAGTTACTGTCGAGAAGCTAATGATTCTCGCAAACTCCTTCCCTAATGAGTTGTCAAGCCCAGAAGTTACTTTGCTTACCTATTCCTGCATCATCTTTTTGGTATCGAAACTGATGATCAGCTGACCTCAAAACTGGCTATCCTTTAGCATTTCGATCATCTCAGCGAGCTTACCAATTTCGACCATTTTCCGCTCCATTAATTCGCAGGGATATCATCCGAAATTCATTGCAAACCATCTTTCTAACTGGCCGACTCTGATAAGGCATTTAACCTTATAGTCTAGAAATTCGGAAAAATATTTAATAACTCTTTATGAAAATTTATCTTTTAACCAGACAGACAACAGTTAATTTCCACCTTCACCACAAACAGTAAGCACAAATAGCCAAATAGCAACCAGGGGAAACAGGAAGGTGCCAAATATATATATATTGGGTTAGTGTTGGCAGACAGTTAAAATACAAGTGTGGCCTCGACTTCTACCTTACTAGGGAGTGCATGCACAGACCACCCATATCCTCCATCACTTGACTGCTAGCCATCTCAATCCAACGCCCAAAATGGCCTATCCAATGGACCATATAAGAATTTCCAAAAATAATTGGAGAAAGAACTTACCTATTTACGCAATTTTGAGGAAATTCTCAAAAATTTTGAGAAAAAATAATTTTACCAATTTAGAACAATTTTGAAATTATCTACCCAAAGTCGGCAATCTGCTACACTCCAATTCTTCTCCATCACTTAGACGAATTTATTCAACTCACTAAGTGTCCAGGAAAATCGTAGTTTTGCAAAAAGTCCAAATTCTGTGCTTTGCCACAATTCATCACAAGTTTGACAGAAAAATTTGTACCTACTCAATTTTGAAAATTGTCTAGGCCTTCCTTTAAACACCTGGGGGCTATAATTTCCTGCTTTGCCCAATTTAGGAATAAATAAGTAAAATAAATTAGGTTGCTTACCATTGACGAGGAAATACCGGTTATCTTGCCCCAGTCGCGGCTGTCCATAGGCCACATGGGGGTCCATGACCAGAAAATGTTTCATTCGATGACCATTGGGGGTCCCCACATTTCCTGATCTTTTTCTTCAAATTGGCTTAAATCAGCACTATCAGTTTTTGAAATTTTGTAAATTTTCAAAGAGCTGAAAAATCGACAAAGTTTCCACTTTCCCTACTTTTTGTCTCTTTCCACTCTAAACCCTGCAGTTTTCCAATTCTTTCAAAGTATTCACAGAATTGGGGGCAACAATTAATTGATTCCTATGAAAAAATTACATGGAATGAAAAAAATTTGAAAAATATGGGCCACAAAAAATTTTAAGATTTCGATTTTTTTGTGAAGGGTGGTTTTTAACCAAAAAAGTTTGAAAAATTACTTATTACGTGAATTAATTTTACAAATTGGTGATAAATACATGATAAATACACAAAATAAACAAAAAAAATGCGATTTGTGCATATTCACAAAATTAGGGACAAAAAAGGGGGGTATTCACACATTCACACACCTATGGTGCTACGCACTACAGCAATTTGTAATTCTGAATTTTCGATTCTACAGCAAACTCCATATTAATCGATGAAACATCAATAGACTGCAGCCATCTGCTGATCTCCTAGTGAAAGTGCTTTAACCCGGTTACAGATACAACCTGTTTTTCAGGGGCTTTCTCTAGTGCATGATTGTAAGCAGGTTATCTAATAATCTACTATTATCAGTTACTATATGCAGTCCTTGTCACTAAAGTCCTAGTTTTTTCTGTTTATGGACCTTCAGCAAAACCCAATCATTGACGGAATAATCATGGGCTTTTGCTTTATGGTCAAAAAACTTCTTACTGGTATCCGTGGCCTTCTTGATGTTTTCAGAAATAGTCTCATAAGTTTTATTAAGCTTTCAGTTAGTATATGCTTAAAAGCCTCACAGTTCATAGGCAGAACTATATTCCTTGCAACACCAATATTTATGCCACAGTTAGCCTCATACCCTCTCAATAAAGCAAATGGTGAGCACTTTGATGAGTTGTGAGGGCTGGCATTATATGCAAAAACGAAAGATTGTAGATATCTGTCCCACTTATCAGAATCTTCGATAGCAACTTTCCTCAACTGCTTGATCAAGGTTTGATTAAACCTTTCAACCATCTGGTTTCCTTTTGGATGATAGGCAGTTGTGAAAATTTTTTTAGCATTCTAACAATTTAGGGACTGACATCATCAAATCAGCAGTAAAGCATGAACCATTATCACTCAACAATTTAACTGGGGTTCCTTGCCTGAACACAATATTCCACAAAAAACTATCTACAATGGTTACAACAGATTGATCTGGGATCATCTCTGCTTCCACCCATTTCGTAAAATAATCTTGAAACACTATAATGTATGGTCTCTTCTCACTCATGGGAGAGATTCCCATGATATCAACAGAGACTATGTCAAATGGTCCTCTAGGAATAATAGGATTTAGTGGGGGTATCGTAGCCTTTCGACGAGTCACAATTTGACATATTGGACAAACACTAATCGAGCTCCGAACATCCTTTTTGATATTTGGCCGCCAGAATCACTTTTTAATAATAGCGAGGCTTCTCATGAATGCTTGGTGCATCATCATGACGGCACCCTAATGCTGATGTAGGATGGCTTTTTTGAGTGCAGAGGGCATAACTGTTAGATCCACTGTCTCCTCAAAAGTCTCCCTATATTGTACCCCTTCTCTGATATAAAAGTTACTTTGAGACTTGGTGTTGCTGTTAACCACCTAGTTTCTCAAAGATTGCTTTTAAATCCTGATCTTTTGCTTGCAATTGAGCCATTAACGCATTTGAGACAAGCCCTTTTAGTCTGTAATCTTCAACTTCAGGGGCTTCCTCAAATTCCTTCTCCTTTGGCTCAAAATACATTTAGTTTTCTCTTCTTGTTTCTGATGCTCTGAAGGGACTTCCCTTTCCTCCTGCTGCAAGTTCTTTGCCATCCCTCTTGTGACTAGTGCCTTAATTTAATATTTCTCAGGCGTTTGATAATTATAAAATTCTGAAGAAAGATTGAGTTGAAGTTTATCATCTGAACAATGTGTTGAAGTTTCTGTAGCTGTGGCCATCCTCACAAAAGTAAAGACTCCTACAGCTCCATCCACTTCATCTCCTCTGAGTTTCCCAAGTTGGTTCACCAAAACTTTGTGATTTTGGTTAATAATTTCATCTTCAGCTGGATATTCCGATTCCTCCCTCTGGAATATAAGCTCCCATTTGGCTGCAACTTTTCCTTTTGCTTGTCGAGCTCTTCTTTCCTTGAAAGAATATCTGTCATGGCATTTTGCCTGCCAGGCACATATTCTAATTTGTGGTTGAACTGGCAAATGAATGCATACCACTTCTTGAGTTTGTCATTAGTCTGTGTATTGACCATCATTGATAAAAGTGGTTTGTGGTTTTTTGACCCAATAGATAATGTTTGTAAATTTTAGGGCCATAAACCACAGCTAAACATTCCCTTTCGGTGGCACACCATTTCTGTTCCTCTGCCTGCAATATCCAACTATTGTAGGCTATCACCAAACATTCTGAGTCATTCTCTTGGCATAAGACTGCTCCCAGTGCAATTCCACTAGCATCCGTTTGAAGATTGAATTGGGCAGATCCATCTAAAATTGGATGTTATAGGAAATGAACTGAGGTCAATGCTACTTTGAGTTTCTCAAAGGTTTCGTAATGCTGATCTGTAACATTCCACATTCCCTTCTTTCCTGTCAATTTGTACAAAAGTTGAGCTAGTGCTGCTAGATCTGGTATAAATTTCTTACACCACTGAAGCATACCTAGGAATCTTTGCATTTCCTTAACAGAATCTGGAACCAGAAATTCCCTTATTGCCTTGACCTTCTTAGGATCTAGAGGAATTCCATTTGCATCCAAGATGTGTCCTGAAAATGGACTTTTTCTTGAAGAAATTCACATTTCTCTGGCTTAAGAATCAATTTAGCTTTCCTCAAAGTTTGTAGCACCAATGTCCAATTCTCTAAGTGTTCCTCGAATGTATTCCAGAAAATGATTATATCATCTATATACACCAGGCAAATTTTCCACACTAAATCTCCGAGGATTCTCTCCATCATCTTTTGAAATTCAGCGGGTGCATTCTTCAGTCCAAACAGCATAACTTTAAAATGACATAATCATTCTTGACAAATAAAAACCATTTTTTCCTTGCTCTCTTCCTCCATCGGAGCTTGCCAACATCCCAATTTCAAATCCAAAATTGTATAAAATTAGGCTTTTCTAAAGCAATCTAAATAGTCAGCCATTCTAAGAATGGGATATTTATTATCCTTGGTCAACTCATTTATACCTCTAAAATCAACTACAGGTTTCCTAGTTCCGTCTTTCTTTTCAACTAGGAACAAAGCTGCAGCCCATGGTGATTTTGAGGGCTCTATCACTCCTCGATCCAACATTTCTTTAATATGTCACCCCACTCCAGGCTGACTATTGATAGCAGCTCTATAGTACCATTTTGCTACAAGTCTATCATTCCCTATATCTATCTTGCAAGTAAGAGCCGGAGTTGTATTTTCAGGATCACCAGGCAAGCTAAAAACATCTCGATACTGCAACATAGATTCTATAGTTTTTGCTTTTTTCTCCTCTGCAATCTTTGCTTTAGATATCATCTTGCATAGTGAATTATAAAATTCTACAGAATTTGATTTTGATCCTGCAGGCATTTTTTTCCTTCTCACCATATATGTCTGATATTCTTCTTCTTCTTTTATCTTTTCATACTCTTCACCATTTTGTATATATCATCATCTTCAACTAATGTTGATTCTGTGTAGCCAATGATTTGATCTCTCTCAAATCGACAACCAGAATCTGTATTATTTGACATTAGTACTACAAATGATTCCTGTGATCCATCTACAACAGCTATCTCCATTCTGAACTTGGTTTCAAAATCTCTTGATTCGACAATAATTCCATTTAATGTAGCATCTCTGTGTTGATTCCAAGGTTTTGCCTTTATCAAAACATCTGTGCCATATGGAATGTAGGTTTTCCCACATGCAACAATGGAAACAGTTGTCTTGAGACAGACTTTCTGATAAACATTATGATTTTCACAATCAGTAGATGCTACACTAACTCTCGGCCCTTCCATTACCATTTGCACAGCAGTTACAGACGGCACTTGAACTACATCAATCGCTTTCTCAATGCCCTGTATAGTTATGGCATTTCTTCTGAAGTCGATTATCACACCAAGATCTGGGTGTGCCAAAAAATCTGTGCCTATGATCAGGTCTTCACCTACATCTGGCAACACAATAGCATTATCTGGAAAATGACCAAATTCGGTTTTCATACAAAATAGTACATACCCAAAGGCATGCACAATTTTTCCATCAGCTACAGTCATTTTAAGGATTCTTGCATACACTGTATAGTCAACATCTAATGCCTTTTTCAAAAGTTTAGAAGACATGACCCTACACTGTGCTCCAGTTTCAATTAAGGCTCTAGTAGCCATTTCTCCAATAACTATATTAATGTAGAATGGAACCATCTTTGGATAATTTTCCAACAACTTCTTCTCCTGATCTCTCACTTGCCTTCCATACTTGACATGAGCAGAATGTTTACTTCAGACGCTTTCCTGAGGCGTCACTTTATCCACGTGGATAATACTTCCTAGAATCAGATTTGGCAATTTATCCCTAATCAAATCACTTTCGTCATTCACATCAGCATGGCTTGTGACCATAACATAATGTGAAGTAGGTTGTGACTGACTTGGAACTAATGATCCAGTCTGATCCTGGATAGTACTAGCCTGAATCACCAGTTGACTAGTTGATGGGGGTAGCATCAACTGAGGTTTTCTTTGCAACCAAATGCCTTGCTCTCTCAACCTGCAGAATTCCCTATATCTCTCAAACTCTGGGTCATACTGATAAGTTTGATCTGCTTTTGGAAATCCCACATAGTAGGCACCTCTACCTCTTCCTCAAAATCCAAATTGCGAACTACCTCTACCTCTAAATTTTCCTCTAAATGAAGCACCTCTATCTCTGCCATAATATTGATTTGCCATGCCGCAGTTAAATCCGCCGCCTTGCTGTTGTTGCGGATGATAAGGTAAAGCTTTACAATCGTCCGTAGCATGATTATTATTCTTGTGATAAATACAATAGTCTCTGCTTGCTTAGCTTGCTTCTGCTTTTCAGCAGATGCAGATTGATTCACAGTAGTCAACACTTTCAAAGCTTCATTTTGCATGGTCTGCAATTTATCCACCTTCTGTACCAACTGTAGCCACTCCTTTGTCAGAATAGCTAAAAATGATTTCTTGGCCTGCTCCTTGTCAGTCTCTTTGACATCACGAGTTGATAGACCAGGTTGCATCTCTTCACTATTCCCATCACTCCTCTGATCTTCAACTGCCTTTTGCAACTAATTTTGTGGTCTTGCTTTAGTCAGGTTATACTTTTTAGTATTTCCATACTGAGCATTCCCTACAAAAGCAATTTCCAGGCACTGCTTGTGCGTGGCTACCATTTGGTTGATCACTATAGGTTTGTCCTTCGCTCTAAAAGTAGTGAAAACATTCTTATAGTTTGTGTTACGGCATTTGCAAGGTCTTGCCATGTTTTCATTGATTGCAATACATCCTGCAACTCCAACTGATACAATGGACTACTTTTGTAAATGAAGGCATTAATAATGTTTTCTTGTCTCACTTGATCAGTCTGATCTGCATAGACTAGATCCACATGATTGCTTAACCTTTTAAAGAACTCCAAAGCTGATTCACCTTCCTCCAGCTTCATATTGAATAGTTCTATCTTGAGCATCATCAAGTCATAAGTCCACGCTAGATACTTCAAAATATTTCTCCCGCTACTGTATAACTCGATGACGTTCTAGCTATTCTTCTTCCTGTATTCTGAGACATGCTTCTCAAACACTCTTTCTTGATCTTATCATTAGTATTTTCAAGAAACTCACTTTCCAGATCAGTAGAGAATTTGAGTGCTTCTGTTGGCTTTATACTATCATGTAAAGGTTTATGTTTCAAGGCCTTTACTACATCTCTGATATCTACATTAACACTTGAGCTGGAGTTTGTTGCAGAAGAACTACTAGAATCACTATCCAAATAATGTCTAATCCTAGCTCTAGATCTATGAGATTTCCTTCTACTCCTCGATTTTCTCCTTCCCCTTCTTTCTGGGCTAGGTTCGACTCTATTTGTGGTATTTCTCCATGGTATAGGATGAGAAAATCTGTCCTCTCCCTGGGATGATTCATCACAGATAGTCACCTTCCTCTCCCTAGATTTTCGATTTTTTGAATAACAATCATTGGATTGTGCTTGTTCAGCATTCCTCAAACTTTCTGGTTCTTGACTCCATTTTTTATCTCAAGTAGAATGTCTATCTCTATTCTCTTGGGATCTAATGTAAATTTCTGATTCAACATCTCTTTTAGGTTGACTAACTCTTTCTGCCCTAACTTATGCATAAGAAGACTCACTTATCTTCTTCTGCTGCTCCCTTTCATTCTTTTTTTTGCGATCCTGCAAGTTTTCTAATACTTTTATCAATCAATCTACTTTCTTCTCCAAGGTGTTAATTCTCTGATCCTTCTAGTCGATTTTTTCCTTTTGATTCTCCCATTGCATCCCATTTGCCATTTACAATTCGTAATGTCTCAAATATCGATCATGGACCAATTCAGCCAGCGCATTCTCATAATAATTGTCAATATTCATATCGACCAAATTGGACTTCCATGCTAGCTTCAAACTCCCTCTAATCTCGTCCAGCATTTCATTCATTGGATGAACAATTCTGGGTGGTGTCGCTGGTCTTTGCCTTTCCAAGGTTCCATGACCTTTGACATATTGGCTTACAGTACCTTCAATTTCGGCTTGCTTGGCCATCTCGAAGCTAATCCTTGCTACTTCCTCTTGCAATTTTGACATTTTGGCAGTCTTACTTTCCTGCCTCTGTTCTGTCTCAGACACCTGTGCTAGAACTTGTCCTTCAGCTGCGTGTTCTTCAGCCTAGTCAAAATTTGAAACACTAGGTTCATGAGACCTAGAAGGTGTCCTCAGAGTTTTTCCTAAAGGAGCACTCATTTTACTTATCTTACTTGTGTGCAATTGCTTATAAAAACCTGGTAGTTTAGTTATTTTCCTGGTGGTTCTCCAATTATCCATCGTGAGAGGCTTTAAGAGTCCATGACTTGTTAGGCCACTGTTGTCTCAGATGATGTAACTGACCTTTGGGTTTATACCAAGGAAGTTGCAACAGTTCTGACCACAGGCTAACAAATAGACAACCAGAAAAAAACTCTCTCACATGGATTACCAAATACTCTCACCAGTACTTCACCAAACCTCAGGCAGAACACCATGGCACACACCTTAGGAGCTCCTACCCAAGTCTCCAAACCTATCGTCAAAAATACATTCCTCTATGCTCATAAAACAAAACAAATTACTGTTCAAACGTTGTATTGGGAAAACTAGGTAATGTGGTCAATACAAATATCAAAAATATGTATACAAGAAAGATGATAGGTGGCGACCCTAACATTTTTTAAACTAATGAAAAAAAAGACCAAAAACACACCAAACAGTGGCATCACAAATCTATGTAAATTTATCTTTTTTTCTTGCCACTTTTCGCTGCATACACTGCCTGTGTGCTGACGTGCACCCAGAGTAACCCTGACATTCCTTCCTTCCCTCCTTCCTTCCTTCCTTCCTTCCTTCCTTCCTTCCTTCCTTCCTTCCTTCCTTCCTTCCTTCCTTCCTTCCTTCCTTCCTTCCTTCCTTCCTTCTTCCTTCCTTCCTTCCTTCCTTCCTTCCTTCCTTCCTTCCTTCCTTCCTTCCTTCCTTCCTTCCTTCCTTCCTTCCTTCCTTCCTTCCTTCCTTCCTTCCTTCCTTCCTTCCTTCCTTCCTTCCTTCCTTCCTTCCTTCCTTCCTTCCTTCCTTCCTTCCTTTCTTCCTTCCTTCCTTCCTTCCTTCCTTCCTTCCTTCCTTCCCTCCTTCCTTCCCTCCTTCCTTCCTTCCTTCCTTCCTTCCCTCCTTCCTTCCTTCC